>CAUYQV010112065.1:0-48178 GCA_963574575.1 Galagoides demidoff
GGTGAGGGGAGTAATTAACAATGACTATGTGCTGAGGGCATGGGCTCCTCCCACAAGAAATCCTGTGGAGGAATGGCCTGAGGTCCACCCCTCAGCAGCAGATCATCTTGCTCTGATATTGGCGTCTCCTACAAGAAATTATCTTGTATATTTCTTTACTGTGTGTCTCCCTGTGCATGAGAGCAATGACCATGTGCTATAATTTGAATGCTTGTCTTCCTCTAAAATATATATTAAAGTTTTAATTCTCAATACAATAGTATTAGAAGATGAGGCCTTTAGAAGGAGATTAGGTCTTGAGGACTTTGGCCACATACATAGGATTTGTGCCTTTATAACAGGACTTGAGGAAATCAGCTCGTCCCTTGTTGCACTTCCATTTCTTCTGCTGTGTGAGGACACAGAATGAAGACACCATCTTATAAGCAGAGACCAGCCCTGACACCAGACACCAAATCTGCCAGCACCTTGATCTTGGACTTTCCAATCTCCACAATCATGAGAAATAAATTTGAGAAAAAAATTATCCAGTCTAAGGTATTTTGTTATTGCAGTAGGAACAGACTAAGGCACCCTTTCAGTTCCCAGGGCCTAACATATTATCTAGAACAGAGTGTCATTGTTGAATGAGTGAATGAACAAATGAATTTATTTGACTACCTGATTTAGTTCCATAGGAGTGATTGGCTGGGCCTTAAAGATTTGAGGGATCAGATGTTTGTGTCTATGCCTCAGGCCAGAGGTAGGCAAATGATAAGCCAGCTGCCTCTTTTGATAAATACGGTTTATTGGAGCCATTAGTTTACTCGCCATTTGTGGTCACTTTTTTTTTTAAAATTTGTTATTTATTTTTGCAGTTTTTGGCTGGGGCTGGATTTGAACCCACCACCTCCAGCATATGGGGCTGGCGCCCTACTCCTCTGAGCCACAGGCGCCACCCCTGTGGTCACTTTTGAACACAATGACAGAACTGTGTAGTTACAACAGAGCTTTGTGGTCTTAATCTGACAACATTTATAATCTGGTCCTTTTAGAAAAAGTTTGCTGGCCCCTCCCAAGACTTGCCCCCTCCCAAGACTTGCCCCAATAGACCTGAACTGAAATTTTTAATAGTTGAGCTATTGAGAACCAAGGAGTTCGTGTCTCTTTTTCATTAAAAATGTGAACCAAGCTGGGGAACCCTCTTCACTGTGGCATGTACAGGAGGATCCAGGTGTTTCTGCTGCAGACTCTGTCACCCTGTCTCCCAGGTCCCAGGAAATCTCTAGGAAGGATTGTCGGACACCCTGGAAGCTGAGAAATGGGGCTGTTGACATTCAGGGATGTGTTCATGGAATTCTCTATGGATGAGTAGACTTACCTGGACCCTATGCAGCAGAATTTGTATCAGGATTTCATATTAGAGAACTACAGAAACCTGGTCTTTCTTGGGTCTTGCTGTAAGGTGGAGACAAAAAAGACAGTAGTCAACACCCAGCTATGTCTTCCCATTCCACTCAAAACCATTCAGAAGAGCAGAGCATAAATGTTTTCTTCCCAGACATAAGACTAAGAAGATATGAAAAGTGTGGCCTTGAGAATTTAAACTTAACAAAGACTGGGAAAGGGTGCATGAGTATCAGTAGCAGAAAGTATTTTATAATGGGCTTCACCAACGTTCAATAGAAAAACATAGCAAAAATTCTGAATGTAATAAATGTTCAGAAATCTTCAAAAAATATATACAAATAAAAATAAAAATGTCTGTTCCCCAGGTGGCACCTATGGCTCATCAGTAGGTAGGGCGCTGGCCCCATATACCGAGGGTAGTGGGTTCAAACCCGACCCTGGCCAAACTGCAACAAAAAAATAGCTGGGCATTGTGGTGGGCACCTGTAGTCCCAGCTACTCAGGAGGCTGAGGCAAGAGGATCCCTAAGCCCAGGAGTTGGAGGTTGCTGTGAGCTGTGATGCCATGGCACTCTACCAAGGACAGGTGAGACTCTGTCTCAAAAAAATAAATAAATAATAAGTAACTCAGAAATTTTTGCATGCTTCATATTCATCTATAACTCTCAAGGCTACAAAAGCTCTTGCTGGGTCTAGCTGCAGTGGGAATGAGTACTCTGCATTCCTTCACACAACTATAGCATAAGAGATGTTTGTCTCCCAAAAATTTCCTATCTAGGCTAGGGAACTGTTTGGCCTGGGCTTTCCATGTCTTATTCATCTCACTTCTAGGAATCAAAGCAGGTCCTAGAGCCAAAAACCTAAACATCTAGGGGTGTGGATGGTACACGGAGCAGAGGTCCAGAGATTCACTTGCCAAGACTAAAAATATATTGTTTTCTTTAGTAAACTATCACATGTCATATAATATCAGTATCTTCTTTCTAATTATAAAGAACACCAAGGCCACAGTAAAAGGCAAGTGTTGAAACAAACTCTTAAAAACAAATTGCTCTGGGAAGCCAAGATAAGAGGATCAGTTGAGGTGAGGCGTTCAAGGTTGCAGCGAGCTATGGTTGTGACACTGCACTCCAGCCTGGTCAGCAAAGCGAGACCTTCTCTCAAAAATAAACAAAAAACAAATTTCATACTGTTGCACCTTAGGATATCAGCCTATCTAAACATTTGTGTTTATTCAGTACCCTTTATTTTGCTCTATATGACTCCTTGAGTTTCCTTAAGATCTTGTTACATCATTTGAGTTCCTTGGGCCAGAACCATTGGAAAAATACCTTAATCACTGTTCCCTGATGTACTTGCCCAGCTATCTCCCCTAGACCAGGAAAGCCCACACTGAATATCCCTAAACTCCCTCATTTGCTATTAGTCTGTGTCTTTTTCCAGTGATCTGTCCTTTTGGAAAGAGCAGAGAGCAGACATGCAGCCTGTGTCTCCATCTCCACCTGGCTGTTTATATCTGCCTTTGTATTTTACACCTCAAAAGAGCTTGTTTCTTTCTACAGTGTTTTAAAGATTTGCTACTCACTGTGGTTCCTTGGACCAAGAGCATCACTAGGAAATTGTTAGAAATGGCAGAATTGGGCTCCGTGCCTGTAGCTCAAGAGGCTAAGGTGCTAGCCACATACACCAGAGCTGGCGGGTTTGAACCCAGTCCAGGCCTGCCAAACAACAGTGACAACTACAACCAAAAAATAGCCAGGTGTTGTGGCAGGTGCCTATAGTTCCAGCTGCTTGGGAGGCTGAGGCAAGAGAATCGCTTAAGCCCAGGAGTTGGAGGTTGCTGTGAGCTATGACGCCATGGCACTCTATCCAAGTCAACAGCTTGAGGCTTTGTCTCAAAAAAAAAAAGAAAAAGAAAAAGAAAAAGAAATGGCAGAATTGGCTCGGTGCCCATAGCACAATGGTTATGGTACCAGCCACATACACTGAGGCAGGTAGGTTAGAATTCAGCCTAGGCCAGCTGAACAACAATGAAAACTGCAAAAAAAAAAAAATAGCCAGGTGTTGTGGCAGGCGTCTGTAGTCCCAGCTTCTTGGAAGGCTGAGGCAGGAGAATCGCTTAAGCCTAAGAGATTGAGGTTGCTGTGAGCGGTGATGCCAGGCACTCTACTGAGGGCAGCTTTTTTTTTCTGCCTCAGAAAAAAAAAAAAGAGAGAAATGGCAGAATCATAACCTCTTCTTTGTCCTACAGAATCTGAATCTGCTTTCTCAAAAGCTCCCAGGAATTCAAATGCATTTGAGAAGCACTGTCTTGAAAATCACTATACTAAACAAAATTTTAAACCAGAAATTTGCAAATTTATTGTGTGTCAGAGGCACTTGGGATGCTCCTTAAACAGGCAAGTTTTCTGTCTCACTCAATATAATCTTGACTCAATATTTCTGTAGACAAAGTAAGCCCTGGGCCACAGTTCTAAGAACATACACTTTTAAACGGAGGACAGTATAGAGTCTTCACTGTGCTCTTCATAAATTGAGGGTGTTTTTAGTATGTGAGGGGCATTCACTTTGGACACATTTTCTCTAGGTATAAATTCAATAATCTTAATCTTTTGCCTCTCTCTCTCTCTTTTTTTTTTTTTTCTATTTTTACAAAACTCCCTCGAAGGATCCCTTAAACAAGGCTCCTAGGAGTCTTGAAATAGAAAAAACTTCTTCCCTAAGTTTTTCCGGGGTCAAATAATTTGTTCAATTTCTGCTGTCTAATGTGTGCCTTAAACTCTGCCTTCCAGCTGTGTATACTTTCCGAAGATGGTGCCAATATTCATTGGACAATCTGGCAAGGCAGCAAGCAAGGGAACACTCTCTCAGTATAGTTCTCTTGCACTGAATTCGACCAGCAGGGATGTCAATCACACTTCTTCCTCGGTACCTGCTGAAGGAGGGGGAGAAGAAGGATATGAGAAAAATGTTTTTTAATGACTATTTTAGTGTGTCCTAACACTTGATTTCTTCCCTTGCTCCCATCTCCCTGTGATATGAATGTGTTCACAAACCTCTCTGTGTGCTGAGATGGCTGGATGCCCACCAGTGGTGCACTGAGATGTTGGTGGTCCTCAGTAAATCACACTTCCCAGCACTCACACCTTTGTGCAGTGTAGGAGACACCAAGAGCCAGATGACATCTGAGCAAGATGATCTGCAGCTGAGGGGTGGACCTCGGGCCATTCCTCCACAGTTCCTTGTGGAGAAGAGCTCCTGCTCTCAGCACGTAGTGACAGTTAACTACTCCCCTCACCTGTGTTGTTCTGGCTCAATAAAAGGCTGGTGTGGAGGTTGCTCGGGGCTACCCGGAGAGTAAGGGCTAGTCCGCCTTCCACAAGCTTGTACTGCTAATCTGCCTCTCGTCTGGTTCCTTCCTGCACTAACTGAGACCAGGGCCACAGGAGCCCGACGGGTCGCGACAGTGCAGCCCGTTCCCACGTTGACCTCCACCTTGGCCTTGTGATGAGTTTTGATGCAAGGGACATTGGTAAATGTAACGTGGCAGAGTCTTGAAGAGCATTTGCACATTCAGACTAATCCTTGTGGAACACTCCTTCTCAGAACCCAGCTGCCATTCCATGAGGAAGCCTAAGAGAACAGAGAAAGGGAAACTGAGGTCCCAGCCAACAATCCCAGGCTGACTCCAACCAGGTACCACCACCAACTACCAGCTTGCTGAGTAAGGTCACTTTTAATCTGTTGCCATCCTAATACACCAGCTAAGTAGAACCATCTGGTCAACCCACAGAATTATAACAAATAATAAATTATATGACATTGTACCTGTTTTAAGCTATTAAGTTTTCAGGTGGTTTATTTTATAGCAATGAATACATCCAATATCTGCTGTACTCTTTTTCCTATTAACAGAACCACAACTTTATTTGGTACACAATGTACCCATGTAATAAAGCTGTATTTCCTTCCCTTCCTTTCAGATGGGAGTGGCCACATGATACGGTTTGCCAAGTAAATGAAGATGTTGGGTAGGGCTTTCGGAACCTCCTGAATAGGGACCAGCTTCTGTAGCTGTCTCTCTTTTCCCTCCTGGAATACAGCCTTGATGCTGTAGAAGGGTGAGCTATCCTATAACAAAGAGGGAAAAAAAATCAAGAGAATCACAAAGGCCTCAGCCCAGACATCCTTGATCCACCAATCCAATTCAGCAACTTTTCAGAATATGACGAAAACAAGCCCCTATTTTATTTTATTAGATCATAGCAGTGTACATTAATGCAAGCATGGGGTACAATGTGCTGGTTTTATATACAATTTGAAATATTTTCATCAAACTGGTTAACATAGCTTTCACAGCATTTTCTTAGTTATTATGTTAAGACGTTTATATTCTACACCTAGTAAATTTCACATGTACCCTTGTAAGATGCACTGTAGGTGTGGTCCCACCAATCACCCTCCCTCCACCCATCCTCCCCCCTCCCCTCCCCTCTCTCTCCTCTTTCCCCTTCTTCTTGGGCCATAATTGGGTTACAGCTTTCATAAGAAAGCTATAAATTGGTTTCATAGTAGGGCTGAGTACATTGGATACTTTTTCTTCCATTCTTGAGATACTTTACTAAGAAGAATATGTTCCAGCTCTATCCACGTAAACACGTAAGAGGTAAAGTCTCCATCTTTCTTTAAGGCTGCATAATATTCTATGGTGTACATATACCACAATTTATTAATCTATTCATGGGTCGATGGGTATTTGGCCTTCTTCTATGACTTAGCAATTATGAATTGGGCTGCAATAAACATTCTGGTACAAATATCTTTGTTATAATGTGATTTTTGGTCTTCTGGATATATACCTAGTAGAGGTATTGTAGGATCACTGCTGGTGAGAATGCAAACTAATACGTTGCTTTTGGAAAGATGTTTGGAGAACACTTAGGGATCTAAAAATAGACCTGCCATTCAATCCTACAAGCCCCTATTTTAATATCCCCGCTGTTATCTCATTATAGGTAGCTGATCAGGATGTTACGTATTACCACATTACTAGCACAGGAGCTACAAACGAGAACTGGAAGCTTTGTTGGGTGGAGAATAGTTTACAGAACTCAGATTTTGGTTCCTGTAGCGTCATAAGATTTCGGCTGAATATTACGCCTCACATTTTCAAGGGCACAACTTGCCAGGCAATAAGGCTTGGCAAAGCCACAGAATAGCACTAGAGAGCTAGTAAAGAGCTAGAGAGTTCTTTAAAGAGCTTGAAGTCACTGGCTGTTCTTTTGTTGACTGTCTGTCCTCGGATGTCTATCTATATGTCATTTCTCCAAATAGGATGGAAGCTTTTTGAAGGCTGAGAACATATTTCTTAGTGTGTGCAACATTGTACCTTACATATTAGTCAATAATAAAGTTTCTATTTAAGACTTAGTAAATAGTATCTTATAAATGTGCAAATCTGTAAACCATGGCCTCTTAATGTTTTTAATGAGAGATTTAACTTCCATATATACCAATACGTTTCTCCCAGACTTTATGACTCTTATACTTCTCCATGTTAGTGATGGTTGTTATTATTATTATTATTATTATTATTAGCAGTTTTTGGCCGGGGCTGGATTTGAACCTGCCACCTCCGGCATATGGGGCTGGTGCCCTACTCCTTTGAGCCACAGGCGCCACCGATGGTTATTATTTAGCTCTAACTCTGTGCCAGACACTATTATACATGTTTCCTATATATTAATCATTTAATCATATATTAATCAAAATAACCCAAGAGGTGGACACTAATATTACCTCCACTTGGCAGATATGCAAAATGAGACCGTCTAAAGTAGTGGCTCATGCCTGTAATCCTAGCACTCTGAGAGGTCAAGGCAGGTGGATTGCCTGAGCTCAGGAGTTCGAGACCAGCCTGAGCAAGAGTGAAACCCTGTCTTTACTAAAAATAGAAAATCTAGGCTCAGTGCCTTGTAGCTCAGCAGCTAGGGTACCAGCCACATACACTGGAGCTGGTGGGTTTGAACCTGGCCCGGGCCTTCCAAAACAACTATGACAATTACAATAAGAAAAGAGCTGGGCATTGTGGTGGGTACCTGGAGTACCAGCTGAGGCAAGAGAATTGCTTAAGCCTAAGGTTGCTATGAGCTGTGAGGCCGCAGCACTCTACCATGGGCAATATAGACTCTGTCTCAAAAAAAGGAAAGAAAGAAAAGAAATGGCAAAAATAGAAAAACTAGCTTGGTGTTGTGGCAGGTGGCTGTTGTTCCAGCTATTTGGGAGGCTGAGACAAGAGGATTGCTCGAGCCCAAGAGTTTGAGGTTGTTGTGATCTATGACAGTATAGTACTCTAGACAGGGCACAGAGTGAGACTTTTGTCTCAAAAAAAAAAAAAAAAGAAGGAAGGAATGAAGGCTGGCCAAGAGAGATTAAGTAATTGGTCCCCCAAATCATAGCTACTAAGTGGAAAAAACAGGGTTTAAATTTACTATCTGTCAGAGTATTCCTTTTTCATGTGCTTTTTAAAAACGTTCTTTTATTTCTCACCTTTGCTCCATGTTTGAAAACAAAAGTTAAAGAGAGTTCAGTAAAACAGAGAGCTGCCCAGTAGCTGACAACTGCTTTGGGCTGTAGAAGTCAGCTCCCCAAGCCATGCTGGGAGGACCCCCGCCTGGAGGTGGCTTCTCTGTTCTCACTGGCCTTCTGCAGAACTGGTGCCACACATGCTGTTCAAAATTTCTCCAAAATGCCCCTCTGACCTGTAATTATTTTCCATCCCTCTAAAACAAATGGGCAAATAGGAATGCCCAGACTTGGAGCAGAAGGCAGTGTGGTCAGGGAGGGAGAAGGAGCACACAGAATGTTCTCATAATTTATATTTGTTAATATGAGTGTGTTATGTTAGATGTAAATGGAGAGTCCTCTTAAGACTCACAGTTTAAATAAAAATGTTTTAAAGTACTTCCCAGAAGCCCACAAGGCAAATAAGAGAGCCACTCTGATCTCCATCACTCTCTCTTTGGCCTTGATTCCTGGTTCTTTTGGTGGCAAGTTTCCCAGAGTGACTCGTGCCAACTTACTTTGTCTTCTGGTTCTCTCAATGGGCCTCCAAAACTCCCTTCCCTGTTACATAATCAGAAAGATAAACTCCCCTGTGGTTGGCCATTAGTGACCCCCATGTCCTAAATACCATAACCCCACCTCCCCCCTTTCATTGGTCTATTGCTGTGAAGCCAATTTGTCTTGTTGCCTTTTGTGCTCTCCCTTCCAGGAACCCACGGAAGGAAGTCACCATGGCCTCTCTTCCTGCTTTTGCTGGCTTCTGTGGACCTTCCCTCTCTCAACTCCACTCTGTTGAAGGAACATTTTCACAGTGATCTCTGTGGCTCCCCTAGATCCACTCCTCTCTTCTGGCATGCCATAGAACAGAGAGAGACATTTTCACGGTCTTAATCTTCTTATTCTAAAACACAAACAGGAAGTTCTAAACAAGAAATTACAGGACTCTCTTTGAAATAGAAGGCAAAGGAAGAATGATAACTTGGATGAATCTTTTTTTTTTTTTTTTTTTTTGAGACAGTCTCACCATGTTGCCCTTGGTAGAGTGTTGTGGCATCACAGCTCACAGCAACCTCCAACTCTTGCTCTTGCCTCAGCCTCCCTAGTAGCTGGGACTATAGGCGCCTGCCACAATGCTGGTGATATTTTAGTTGTAGTTGTCATTGTTGTTTGGCAGGCCCAGTCCAGGTTCAAACCCATCAGCTCCAGTGTATGTGGCTGGCACCCTAGCTGCTGAGCTATAGGCGCCAGACCTTCTTTCTTTATCTTTTCTTTCTTTCTTTTTTTTTTTTTTGAGACAGAGTCACACTACGTTGCCCTTGGTAGAGTGCTGTGGCGTTGCAGCTCCCAGCAACCACAGACTGTGGGGCTTAAATTAAGCGATTCTCTTGCCTCACCCTCTAGGTGAGACAACAGGTGCCTGCCACAACACCTGGCTATTTTGTTGTTGTTGTTGTTGTTGTTGCAGTTGTTATTGTTGTTTGGGAGGCCCAGGCCGGGTTTGAACCTGCCGGTCTTGGTACATGTGGCTGGTGCTGTAACCACTATGCTACAGGCGCCAAGCCGAATCTTCTTCTCGAATATGAGAAACCTGCTCGAGGTGCATGTTCGGATAGTCAGAGGAATTTGTATTGAGGCAAAACAAAGCACTTGTGGAATGTTGTTAGATATTGCCACAGTAGTACAGTCATGTATCTGAAGCACTAACAAGATGCTTGGAAACTGGGTCTTAAAAAGGTGTTCCTGGCCAGGCGCCATAGCTCACGCCTATAATCCTAGCATTCTGGGAGGCTGAGGCAGGTGGATTGCTTCAGCTCAGAAGTTTAAGACCAGCCTGAGCAAGAGTAAGATTTGTCTCTACTTGAAAAAAGAAAGAAAAGGAATAAAAAGAAACTATTTGGGCATCATGGTAGGAGCCTGTAGTCCCAGCTACTCAGGAGGCTAAGGCAAGAGGATTGCTTGAGCCCAAGAGTTTGAAGTTGCTATAATGATGCCATGGCACTCTACCCAGGGTACCCAGGGTGACAGAGTGAGACTCTGTCTCAAAAAAGAAAAGCGTTCACTAACACCAGGTGAAAGATCAATTTTGAAACAAGTAATCTTCTTTTTGCAGTCTACTAAAGATTTTAAAGAAAGCCAACAAAAAAGGAAAAGTGAAAATGAGTAACAGAAGCCAAATGACTACAGAGCCTTTGAACGAACATAAACGAGAAGCCATTAACAGATTTTTTTTTTTTTTTTGAGACAAAGCCTCAAGCTATCCCCCTGGGTAGAGTGCTGTGGCTTCACAGGTCACAGCAACCTCCAACTCCTGGGCTCAAGCGAGTCCCTGCCTCTGCCTCCCAAGTAGCTGGGACCGTAGGTGCCCACCACAATGCCTGGCTTTTTTTTTTTTTTTTTGGTTGCAGCCATCATTGTTGTTTGGCGGGCCCAGGCTGGATTCGAACCCGCAACCTTAGGTGTATGTGGCTGGTGCCTTAGCCACTTGAGCCACAGGCGCTGAGCCCATTAACAGATTTGATATAACTCGTCAGTATAACTAGTACACAGATTTACTAATGGGTGCCCTATTTGGAGAAAAAGAAAACATGAATTATCTCATAAGCAGAAGTTGACGTCAATGAGGAAAACAAGAATCTCATAGCTCAGGTTTAACAACATAACAGAAAACAAGTGTACCAGGCCAACAAAAATAGCAGCTTGGTTTAGAATCACTCTGTCAAGAAATCTTTCTGGAGCATCAACTTTTGCAAGGCCCAATTGCAAGATCCACCCCACCCTCCCTACCTAGTCTCACTCTGCTTGCAATGCTAAGAGCCCCAGATGCTCTTCATTGGACGGCCAAGAAAACACTTCCTGATGATCTAGATTCTAGACAGAGTGTGTAAAATACCAGAGCCTGGGCCCCAAACCAGACAACTTTCATCAGGATCCTAGGGGATGGAGCTAAGAGAGTCTGTGAGCTTTAGCAGCAGGTGATTCTAGTGGGCTGCCAAGATGGTGATCCACTGATAGGAGGAAGCAAGAAAAGTTGCACCTGGTTACTTGTGGATTCATATGCCGCAGTATTGCTTCTGATTCTTTTTTTTTTTTTTGCAGTTTTTGGCTGGGGCCAGGTTTAATCCTGCCACCTCTGGTATACGGGACAGGACGACGCCCTACTCCTTTGAGCTACAGGCGCCACCCACTTCTTGAGAGCTTTGTGAAAGCCTCTTTTCTGAGTCTTTTGATAACCAATTAATGGCCTTCCGGATGTTCATGACTCCTCACAATGGCCTCCTCCACAGCTTTAGTTGGAGAATTTTTTCTGGAATTTCTGACATGCGCAGCAGAACAAGCAACTTGGCAACACAGACGGCTATTTGGATTATCTTAAAATGTTCCTTCTGAAGAAGGAAAGGCCATCAAGATCGAGCTTTCTGTGTTTGGTTGCTTGTTTTAAGGTTGATGTCACCTGGCTCCTATTCCTCATAGTCAGTCTTCTGTCTGCACAACGGGGAGAAGAAGTAAGATCAATACGAGAGTCCTTTGTAAACAGAAGTGTCTTGAAGACAACACACAAAGAGGAGTGTTTCAAAGGACAACTCTGGAGTCAGGCCTCAGAGGTTTGATTCTTGGCTCCACTCTTCCTGGTTCCAAGATTTGGGCAGATTGCTGAATTCATTTGAAACTGTTTCCACATCTGTAACAAGATCATACTACATCCAATTTGTTGTGAGGAGTAAGAAATCCTACTAAATTCCCAACCTATTTTAGTTCTTAGGCAGATAGTGTTAAACAGCAGTTAAGAATGAAAGCTATGAAGCCAGTTTATTGTCCTAGTTTGAATCTCAATATTGCTTCTTACAAAGCTGTGTGGCTTCCAGCAAGTTATTTAATCTCTCTGTGCCCCAGTTCCCTGTTGTGCTCCAGAAGGAAAACAACATCTGTAGGAGTGACGTAAAGATTAAACCATCTAACATTAGGTTGTCGTGACATCTACATTTACTTAGGACAGTTCCAGTTTGTGCTTTTAATCCTCGTAGTCTGTCTCGCTTAAAATTTGCCCCATCCCCTTTCAACAATGAAATCTGGTGTGTTTCGCCTTTATAGCACATCTGATTCAGACTTGCAACATTTGAAGGGCTTAGTAGCTACATGTGCTGGGGGTCTACCATGCTGGACGGCAGGGTTCTGAGGATTTACACCTTCATTCCTCAAATGTGATAATGGGCCAGAGTGTCTTAAGGCTGTCTCAGATCCATAATACCAAGCTTAGCTTCTCTGCAAGCTGGGCACTGATGCAGGGCTTTGGAATGTAATTATTGCCAAAGATCTTAGCCTTACCTCTTGAGCTGGTTCCTAACCTTATTGAGATGGAAAATGTAGTGACTTAACCTTGGAGAAATCTCTGCTGGCTTCCAGGCCAGTGGAAAAACCAGGGGCCAATTAGTGTTTGCAGGCTGCTTTATTACTCGTAATTATGGAAAACAATGCTAGTTATTTTATTAATTTCTCCCTTGTTACGATTTCTTTCTTTTTGGAAACATCACCAGGAAAATAGAAACAGTATTTCTAATTTCTCTGAACATTTGGACTTTTTTTCTATTGTAGATTATCTCCCTCCAATCATCAGATTGTGTTACTATGTTTTTATTCCTTTCTCTAGACTGGGCCCAATACTCTCACATTCCTTTAAATCATGCTGCTTCTGACTAGACCCAGAAGTGCAGGTAGAGACTGACCAAATACCACATTAAGGGGGAGGGTTACTTTTTGGCTCTGGTGTGATATTTTATCTTTACTTCCTCCTTTAGGGTCAGCCTCTTGCTATCCCAACAGGTCTTGGCATTGGTTCCTCAAATTTAAGATGTTTCTAATGTAGAAAAAAACCAATATTGATGACTGATGGGCAAGGAAGAAAGGATGATATAATTTTTTTTTTTTTTTTTGAGACAGGAGCCTCAAGCTGTCTCTCTGGGTAGAGTGCCATGGCATCACAGTTCACAGCAACCTCCAACTCCTGGGCTCAAGCAAGTCTCCTGCCTCAGCCTCCCAAGTAGCTGGGACCACAGGCGCCCGTCACAATGCCCAGCTATTTTTTGGTTGCAGCCGTCATTGTTGTTTGGTGGGCCAGGGCTAGAGTCGAACCCGCCACCTTGGGTGTACGTGGCTGGCGCCTTAGCCACTTGAGCCACAGGCACTGAGCCAGGATGATATAATTTAATCTCACAAATGAAAATTGAGTCCCGTGGATCAATGAATTTCATTTATAGAGTCCTGCTGAGTCCTGGGTGAAGTTTACAACTACGTTGGTATGACAGGATTGACCCACTAGAATGATTAGAGAACAATGTTTTGCCCTGAAGTGACAGGGCAGTTTTGCTTGTGACGAGTCTACAAACTGAGAGAATGAATTTACGATGTTAGAACTCAAAAAGCTCTCAGATGCCAGGTATTTTGATGTTCTGTTTCACTGATGAGCAAACCGAGACCAAAAGAGGTTAAAACACTTGAAGTTCTAAAGCAAGTATAGTAAGTTAAAGAAAGCAGTCAGGAAATCTCTTCTCTTTGCTCTTAGTATTTGCTGTACTGCATACTACACCACAGTTACTTGGTATTTGGATGAAAGAATGCAATGTGCTGTTCTTCCCAAAAGGTTTGACTACACAGGTTAGATGTTTAATTCTTGCTTCCTTTACTCAAACCTTTTTATCTGGGTGGTATACAAGGTATCCTGAACCCAATTAGACCTGGGCTAAAAACAAAACAACAAACAAAAAAACCCAAGGAGAAGATGCTCTTTAACCCCATACTTGGCCACTAATCCTCCAGCAGGTGACAAAACTTCAGGCTGTGCTCAAAAGTTGCTTTGAGTTTCACAGGGGCGGGGAGATCCGGAAAAAGATCTTGGCTCCTCATAGGAACAAGAGGAGCCCTTCCCTCCACCAGCAGCCCTCAGGCTTAGATGTGCTGATATGAGAGGGTGGGCTTACAAACTAAGGGGAATAGCACACGAACCACCCAGGGAGCGGTCACATAGGCAGGTAAGCTCTTTTGGAGGCCGCCTTGGCAGAGAAAAGAAAAGAGGGACAGGGCCTCTGTGAATCAAAGGCTGATATGCCTGCCTTAGACAATCTTTGTTTAATGTTGTTTAACATTTTAACTCCTCCAACTTGTCAACAATTCCCACAGAATACACACACGTTAAATTTCCAAGACAGTGTCATATACCCTGTACCGGACTCCAAATCCTATCTGCCCAGCTGCCCCATTCCGATGAGATTAACCTGTTAAAAGCTGATCAGAAAACTCACACAAGCAGCAGTATTGTTCCGCTGAAATACCCTACAGTACATCTTTAACATACACCACCTGGAAATACTATCGTAAAAGTTGCCAGGATTAAACAACAACAAAAAGTTTGCCTATTCACATCTCTCCTAAAGCGTGATTTTATTTGAGAGAGGGATAAAGGAGAGGAAGAGGCGTGGACATCTTGCTTTAAACTGGCTGTTCATTACCGCCCTAAGGAATTTTTGCACCAAGATGTTAGGAAGTGAAGACCATTCAGCTAGTTAGGCAGCTTTTGTTCCTTCGTTGGCAAAATCACCTGTTAAAGCGGAGACAGGCTGTTCCCTAGGGAGGGGGCGGGGTAGTGGGGCGGGGAAGGAACTGAGGAAGTCTGAAGTGTAGGTGTTAAAGTATAGCCAAAACAGTGTGAGCCGATCTGTGAGGGTAAATTTCACTTTTGTTGGAGTTGCCCCCTACCCTTAAGTTCCACTGATGTAGAGTAGTTCCCAGAAAAAGACTTCACACCACTCATTTATTTTAGAAAGCTTTTCCGTGCCAAGGACGGAGAGCTAACCAGGAGAAGGGAGAAGCTTTGGTGAAGAAAACTTTTTAATAGCTGGCTAACCTGACTGGAATGCACGGAAAAGCCAGCCTATATTAGACGCGAGCTGGTCGAGAGCTCCGAAATACCTGGAAATAGTGAAGGAGCCCGGCTTGGCTTAAAGGTCGGGTCTGCAGGCTGAGGAAGGGGGCGAGCTGCCGGGCACCTGGGGCCGTGAGGCTGTACCCATTCGCGGCCCACACTGCTTTGAGGACCTTCCCACTGGCAGCGTCTCCGTTCAGTTCAGGCGGTAGGTCTCTCCTCTAACTCCTAGGAGAACACACTGCACGCTGGCGGTTTTGTCCTGGCACCTGATGAGTGTTAGGAAACAGTGACTCCAACCCATTGGTTCAGTCCGGAGAATGTGAGCGCACTCTAGTTTACTTTCTGTTCAATAATTTCGGAAAACATACTCAGTTTGATTCTGCTCAGACAGGGATAGACGATCAGTGACTTATTCCCGCCGCGACCACAAAGGACTTTGGAATTTGACCAGAAGTTAATACTGTTTGGCATCTCATCCGTCCTAAACGCCGGGGTCAGAGCGCTGGTGGTTTCCACGAACTTCAGGTTAAGATGATGAAACAGACCCACGGAGAAGGATCCCACGATCCGTGGAAACTAAAAGCAAGCCCATGACGCCCAGGGGCGCGGGCCCTAGGGATGGGGTGGCAGCCAGAGCAGCCGCGCAGGGAGCACCTCCCACGAGTCCCGGCCGGAGCGCGGGGCGGGGTCACCTGACTCGCGGAATTTGGGGCCGCGCGGGGTGGAAGGGGAGGGGAATGGCTAGCACCTCCCTTCCAGCTCCAGCTGGATCCAGGTCCGCGGGGGCCGGCGCCGGGCGGCCACGTGGTGGTGCTGCCGCCGCCCCCGCCCCCGCCCCGCCGGCCCAGCCCGGGAGCCGCGGCGCCCACTGACCCCCGCGGCGGGGGAGGAGGAGGGACGGAGGCGCAGGAAGCCGAGCAGGAAGCGAGCCCGGCGGCCGCGCTTTCCTGGGGAAGCGGCGGGCGGAGCGGCGCAGTCAGCGGGGCCCGGGAGCCGCCGCCGCTGCCTGGATGGGGTGAGTGCGCTGCGCCGAGAGTTGGGAGGCGCCGGGCTCGGGGTCCTGGGCTCGCGTCCCCGCCTTTGTGTCTGGGGCGCGGGCGAGGGAGGCGGCGCGGCGCTGGGGACGGCGCCCGCGCGGAGCGGCTGAGCGGGGCGGCCCTGGAGGTCCCGCCACCTCTCCCTGGTCAGTCGCCGGCCGCCAACTGTCTGTGGAGAGCAGATTTGGGAACCAGAAGAGGATGGTGGGGGTCCGGGTGGAGGGAGGATTCGGCCAAGTTAGGAGAAGGGTTTTCCGCCCCCAGCCCCAGGTCCCCGGGCTCCCGCGCCCGGCAGGCCGGCGGGGTAGGAACCAAGGCAGGGGCCGCGGAGTTCCTGCGGAGGGAGTGCTAGTGGGAATGAATGAGCGGACCCCGAGAGGGCGTTCTGGGTGTGCCCTCGAGTCGGCACCCTGTCCCACCTGCTTCGTCCTGCCCGCGCCGGCTTCTCCCGCGTCCCTGCTTCTGAGCGCGAGCAGCTTCCCGGTTGAACTTGAAGAAACTGGGGAGAGAGGCGGGAGCGGGAGACTCCGGTGGCTCAGGAGACCCAGGGTCCGCTATTGTTCCTCTCCGGGCTCCAGGGAGCCCATCGGCCGGCCGGAGGGCACAGGCGGGACCACTCTAGGCCTGCCACTGCCCCCAGCTTTCTTGCCGTTTTCTCTGGGGTAGCTGGGAGGAGAGGGGGAGGAGGGATGCTGGAGTTGGGGCACATTCAGGGTCCCTGGGACTTCAGGAGGAAGGTTGAGGAGTGTGAGACCCGCGCCTGCCACCTACCGCAACACTGCCCCAGAGCCCGGGTCTGGTTTCTGCAGTTTACTGGGCTCATCTGCTGACTGCTTTGAGTTTCGCATTCGCCCTTTGCGGAGGGGGCCTTAGAGCCCAGAGATGCAACAGACGGGGAGGATTAAAGCAGATGGAGCCCAGTATAACTTGGAAGGACCAGAAGTGACCTCCCAGGGGTCAGCTCATGGCTGTGTATAAAAGGCTCTGCTTTGTTTAGTAAGAAACCCAGCTCATCCAACTTAACTTCTAGTGACGATTGGGGCAAATCTCACTTCAGGACCGGCGGCGTCCTTTCGTCGCAGGCTCACAGGTGATTTGATGGGGTCGCGTTTTCCTTCCGGGAGAGAACACTTGAGTTGCCTGGGATGGGGATATCATTGCTGGTGCTCGGGGAATGTGATCTCAGGACTGGCAGGGCCTGGCACTGAGAGGAACTGTCCATCAGTAGGACACAGCAGAAGCTCATCTTAGCGAGGAGTGTCTCATCTCCTGCGCTTTGAACAGAGTGGAGAAGTTATGGTGAATCACAAGGAGTCTAGATTTTGATTACTGTGTCCCCAGCATGCAGGGCACTGTTAACTATGTGACTGGGAGTGTTATTACCAATGGATATAACCTGATAATCGTTACTTAATGTTGTCTAACAAGTGTGATTTCACCCACCATCCCTGCCCGGGGCTTGTCAGGCAGTGGATTTTTTTTTGGGGGGGGGGGAGGGGGAGACAGTTTCACTATGTCGCCCTTGGTGGCGTGCAGTGGTGTCACAGCTCACTACAACCTCAAACTCTTGGGTTTAAGTGATTCTTTTGCCTCAGCCTCCCAAGTAGCTGGAACTATAGGTACCCGCCACAATGCTTGGCTATTTTTTTGTTGTTGTTGCAGTTGTCATTGTTGGTTAGCTGGCCCCAGCCCGGTTCTTACCCACAAGCCTCGGTGTATGTGGCTGGCACCCTATCCACTGAGCTGTGGGCACCACCATTGGGCAGTTTTGTCACTCTGTAATATCATAGGCCATGTGCACTTATACAAATCCAGATGGCCTAGCCTACCACACACCTAGGTTCCTGGACTAGAGACCTGGGTTCCAACCAGCCTCGTGTGTGGCTGGGCTCTGAGGAAATTGATCCAGCTCTTTTCTCCAGTGCTTGCATTACATTGTTTGGGAGGGTGGTCTCCTTGATGCTGGAATGTCACACTACTATTTTCATCTAGTGAATTTATTGTGTCATTCACACTCCTTAGATTTGTTTTATGGCTTTTTGGGGTGAGGAGAAAGTGATAGTGGTAACCCTGTTGAGAAATCTTACTACTGCACCCCTTATCTGTGAATTAATTGATGCTGAACCTCCTGGGGATTTAGTAGGGAACTGATATTGTCCCCCTCCCCCCAATTGGTGTATCTGATGGTGAATTTCTGTCTCCAGGCTGCTACTTTGCAAAGTATGGTTGAGGCAGGTACCCCCTACCAATGCTTTAAAAGAGAAAAAACAGATTTAGAGGTAAAGACACTTGGGCCTCAGAGTTGATAGAATGTAGCAGAAAACTTTTGACCCTCCCAGGCTTCTGTCCTTCTTTAAAAATAAAAATAATTAGCGGGACTTGACAGCATGTTGCTGTGATCCCAGCTACTTGGGAGGCTGAGAAGGAGGATCTCTTTAGCTCAAGAGTTTGAGACCAGCTTAAGTAACATAGTGAGACCCTTCCCCATCTTAAAAGTGAGAAGTCAAAGACCAAAAATAAAAGATTATTTCCAGACAGGCAATGAAAGGAAAACAGGATCCAGGCTCAGTGTGGGCAACCAAGGGCTTTCTTCTGCCCTGGTGAGGATGAGCTGAGTTGAAGAAGGAAGTCAGGAAATGGGTCAAGATGGAGGGGATTTTAAAGATTAGGAAGGTGGGGGTCGGGACATTCCCTTTCCTGGGTTGGACATCTGTGGGAAGGGTAGGAGTTGGCTCATTTACCTTTCCCAGGTGGGACATCTGTTAGGGGTAGGGTAGGGAGTTGACCCATTCACCTTTCTTAGGTAGGACATCTGGTTGGAGAGGGTAGGGGCTTGATTCTTTTAGGTGGGTCCACTCTGTTTTGGTGGGGCTTGATCTATCAAAAAGAAAGAAGTAAATAAAAATAAGTGTTAACTATTCCTAATATACATAAAAGGAGAAGGCATCCATTTTTCTACTGTGTAGGTTTAAGAGTTGCTAATATTTTCATAATTGCTTCATATCTCTCCTAATGAAAATGCACTAAAACATCCTTCTGCTCTTTCTCCATCGTCAGGTGATCTCCAGTGTGAAGTTAGTACATGTAGTTCCTAAGCACATTTTAGTACTTCTGCATATTATACAGTATATCCACAAAAAATCATATGTGAGTTCATATTGAACATTTCACATAAATTGCATATTCTATATACAATTCTGTATACATTTTTAAGCTCATTATGTTTTGAAGGTAGGTGTAGATCTTTATTCACTGTAGCTGCTATGGAGAATTCTAACGTATGAATAAATTATAGTCTACTTACTTCCTTGCCAAGAGAAAATTAGCGTTTTCAGTTTTACACTGTTACGCTTTTTCTGCTGAGGGACAGTCTGTTTCCACTTTTATTTTTTCTTTTTTTAACTGTAATATACAGTGATTCAGTTAACATCCTGAGACATGTTTCTTCATGCTCAAATTTTTCTGTTACCTGTACAATTAATTAATTGCTGGGTAGTGAGGTCTCCGTAATGCTGTATTTATAATTTCATTAAACCCTCCAATATTTAGGATGTTTATGAGGTCTATTCTGGTAATCTGTTGAATTAAAAAAGTGAAATTGATCAAGTTTAAGCTCTGAAAAAATTATATTAGTTGACTAGACTTTTTTTCATTGTTTTTTTCTTAGTAAGAGAATGGTTCCTTTGTGATAAAATTGAAGCATGAAAGAAAAGCGTCATGTTAAATTCCTGATATTTGTGCCTTTTCTCTGCCAGCAACAGCTTGTGTGACCTTGGATTACTCACTCAACCTCCTCTTCCTCTTTTCTGACTTGGTAAGATAAAGAGGTTGGACTAAGCATTTACAAAGGCACTTTCCTGCTCTCACATTTTTTTGAAATTTGGCTTTGTTATTAAAATTTTGCCAATAGTAGTAACCCTTTGGGCCTGGGAAGTGTTTAAATCATTTAAACATGTTGGCTTCCTCTTTATTTCTTGAAATTGCCAGATACATTCCTGCCTCAGAGCTTTGTATTTGCTGTTCCTACTATCTGAAAAACACTTTCCTCCCCTATCTACAGGGCTGTGCCCTTTCTTTTCTTTCTTTCTTTTTTTTTTTGGCAACAGAGTCTCACTTTGTCACCCTCAGTATAGTGCGGTGGCGTTATAGCTCACAGCAACCTCAAATTCTTGGGCTCTAGTGATTCCCTGGCCTCAGCCTGTCGAGTAGCTGAGACTATACAACACCTGGCTGTTTTAGAGACACACTGGTTTTGAACTCCTGAGCTCAAGCAGTCCACCTGCTTCAGCCTCTCAGAGTACTAGGATTATAGTCATGAGCCACCAAGCCTGGCTGTGTGCCCTTACTTCTCAGGGGTTAGGCTCAGATATCCCCTCCCAGTGCACCCTGTGACCTTAACTTCCTCCACATCACTTGCCACCTCCCATCTTGTCATATACAGGTTGAATATTCCTGACCCAAAGTGCTTGGGACCAGAAGCATTTCATGTTTCAGATTTTTCCCAGATCTTGGAAATTTTTCATAATATAAGTAAGCGACCCTAATCTTCCTAATTTTCCTCTAATTTTTAAGCAACCCTAATTTTCCCCTTGGGTATATTTTAAGTGGGTGGTAGGGAAAAGGAGTCTAGATTTTTTTTTTTCCCCAGTTAACCATATATTGGTATGTGATATTGATAGAGTATTGAAGCACAACCATTTTATCCTTTCTAATAAAAGGATAATTAAAATTTGAAATGCTCAATGACCATTTCCTTAAAGGGTCATATGAGCACTTAAATAGTTTTGGATTTTGGAGTATTTCAGATTAGGGATATTCCACCTGTATTTTAATTTATATTACTATTGTCTGTCTCTGTTCTGGAATAGGAGCTCCATGAAGGCAGGACTTACTATTGTATTCCTAGTATCAACAACAATGTTGACACATAAAAGATGAATGTTTAATGAATGGATATATTTTTTATTGTGATTTTCTACTTGAAATTTCACTTTTAACATCTGTTGGAACCCTAAATGGTTCCATAATGGCCCCATATGTCCTATTTACAGGTTCTTATTAGGATAAAAACCAGTATATCTTATAAAGAGACCACTCCATTTAAATCTTTATGAATTATCCCACAAACCACTTTGTCTTCAGTTTTTTTTCCCCCTCCCAACATTTTGCCTAATCCTGGATTCCGAGGAAAACATACGTACGATGATGCTTGGAGGCACACCCACCTTTCCTTTTCTTGATAACCTAGTTTTGGAGTGTTATAAATGTGAATGATGCACAGCCAAGGGACACTGACTGTCAATTCCATATACCAGCTGGTGTTGCTTGCATTTTAACAACTTTGAATTTCTAAGAACAGAAAAATGTGTTTCTCTGAATTGTTGCAGAGGGGATATTCAATCATTGCCCTGACTTCATGCCTTTATCTATGAAGGCTTTTTTGAGGGGTGATATTTCATGATGGAAGGAATAAGATGACCTTAATTTGAAGATCTGGAAGCAACCAATATGTAGTAAGTTACCTAGAAATACTCTAAGAGCTGTCACATCGTAAAGTCCTTAACACGGTACAGAAAACGTTGACCGTTATACTACAGTGTGTTACTTTGCTGGAAGCTGACCGAGTTTTCTACCTCGCATGATGAGTATAGGAGTTGACATAACAAAGCTAAATATATCAAAGGCCTCTTGGGTGTATTTTAAGTGGGTGGTAGGGAAAAGGCGTCTAGATTTTTTTTCCAGTTAACCATATATAGGTATGTAATACTGATGGTATCCTTTAAAAACTTACTAGAGTATTGAAGTACAACCTTTTTATCCTTTATGATAAAAATGATAATTAAAATAAGTTAATATGTTATGGATCTGCATAGGGTTAGATAACCTTCGAGCTGGAAACCATAAACATAGACGTAAGTGATTATTAAAATATTTCATGATTTAAAGAGATTTCTTCCCTTTGGCTTACAGTTATTCATGAGCTGAAAAGTAGAGAAAGATTTTTTATCAGATGCCAATTTGCCAGCTCCAGCCTTCTACAGTGTACAAAATACTAGTGTGGTCTTTGACATCAGACTTATTGATGAGAATCAGTATTTTTAAAAGTAACTTTCCTAACTTAACCGTGTGTTTAAAAACAAAGCAAAAGATGTTTCTATTTAATTGAGGGAAGCATGTGTTATTCTTCAACTTCAAGAATGGGGTCCTCAAACTCTTTAAACAGAGGGCCAGTTCACTGTCCCTAAGACTGTTGGAGGGCCCGACTGCAGGCCCTGGGACAAATTGGCTGCTAAGCAGGATAGGCAGGGGTAGCAAAAACACCTGGTGGGCCGGATAAATGTCCTAGGTGGGCTGCATGTGGCCCTCAGGGCCATAGTTTGAGGATGCCTGTTCAACTTCATGTTCTATGTATCTAGCATAGTGGGAGATTAATATTTAATGAACTACATAGCCTCCCAGGTGATCAAGCCTCACCTGGTGGTCCTGAGATAAAGTGTCATGCTAGTGTAGAGAATTTAAACACTGTAGGTAGTTTAAGACTGTAGGTAGTCAGAGGCAAAATTCTAAACTGTAGTTCAGAAGATATGAAAGAAACACCTTTCCTCCCTGTCCACTCTTTGGGGAAGTTTGTGCATTGCATCTTAACTGAATGATTAGCTGGGTTTTTATGATCTGTCTCACCTTGTCTGACCTCACTTGTGATCTAATCCAGTCCCTTCTGTAGTAAATAGTGTTCACTGGAAATTACAGAGCCTTGCCATATAATTCCATGACTATTGGTCACCTGTGGGCAAAGGGGAATCTTTGGCAGTTCGTGATTTGTTTGTCCTGGCTTCTAAATAAACAGAATCCAATTGTGAGAAATGTTTGTTATAGTGTGCTAAGGTTATTGTACAATGGAAGAAAATTCATGAATTCTCTTTTTTCCTTAAATTGACATTCAGTGAACACCAAAGTGTATTATCAAGTAACCCAACATAAGCAATTCAACATCTGTTGTACCAATTTCCTTCATAGTTATTTATTATACAGTTAGTCCCAGGTTACAGATGAGACGTGTTTTGTAGGTTTGTTCTTAAGTTGAATTTGTATGTGAGTTGAAACAGGTACATTTACCCATTACCTATAATAGCCTCTGTTCATAAGTGTGAGTTTTACATCAGTCAGATGTTTGTAACTCGGGACTACCTGTATTACCTTTTTTAAAAACTTAATTTTTCCTATTCCTATTAGGTATTGCTATTGATGAGATAAATCTTTGTTTTTATTGTTATGATTTCTAGATAAATTCTGTTTGCTTAATATAGAATTTTTTTTTTCAAAATCTACCAAAGCCTGAAAGTTCTTTTTAAGGAGCTAAATAACTATAAATTAATAACAGCTATGTCTACCTCTTTTCACTACATCTGTCCAGTGCCTTTTTCTGGCCGAAGTCATAGAAACTCAGCCAGAAAAGAAAACCTCGACAGAGTTCACTGATTCCTTGTTCACTAGGGTGGCACAGTGCAAAGTGTTTTCCTTCTAAAGGAATCCACTTTAAAAGTAGGGAAGGCCTGCTGAGCAGTAACTCTGAATTATTTGTGGGGCATAGATGGAGATTCTTGCAGATCTGATGCAGGTGTTGGACCATCCCTCCTTGGGAAATTTAATTACATACGATGATGCTGTATGTTCATAATTTTTATCAGTCTCGAGAGGTTTATGGAACTCCCTCTCCTAAAGCCAATTATAAACCTCTTTGAAGTACCCAGGTTAATAACCCAAGATCTAGTGACTACTTAGAATGTCCTTGTTGCATTTATCCTGTTAACTTTTTTTGAGAAAGAGTCTTACTATGTTGCTCTTGGTAGAGTGCTGTGGTGTCACAGCTCACAGCAGCCTCAAACTCCTGGGCTTAAGTGATTCTGTTGCCTCAGCCTTCCAA
The DNA here is from genome assembly GCA_963574575.1 of Galagoides demidoff. Lineage (NCBI taxonomy): Eukaryota > Metazoa > Chordata > Mammalia > Primates > Galagidae > Galagoides > Galagoides demidoff. The sequence goes on from CAUYQV010112065.1 coordinate 23,830, forward strand.
GTAGCTGGGACTACCGGTGCCTGCCACAACACCCAGCTATTTTTTTGTTGTAGTTGTCACTGTTGTTTGGCAGGCCCCGGCTGGGTTTGACCCCACCAACCCTGGTGTATGTGGCCAGTGCCCTAACCACTGAGCTATGGCTGCTGAGCCACTTTTTTTTTTTTTTTTTTTTGCAGTTTTTGACCGGGGCCAGGTTTGAACTCACCACCTCCGGTATATGGGGCCAGCACCCTATTCCTTTGAGCCACAGGCGCTGTCCAAGAGCCAATTTTTTTTTTTTAAAGACAAAGTCTCTGTTGCCCTGGGTATAGTGCCTGGTGTCATCATAGCCAGCAGCCTCAAACTTTTGGGCTCACTGATCCTCTTGCTTTAGTCTCCAAGGTAGCTGGGGCTACAGGCACCTGCCAGGGTACCTTGCTAGTTTTTTCTTTTATTATTATTTTCAAGAGATGAGGTCTTGCTCTTTTTCAAGCTGTTTTCAAGCCATCCACCTGCCTCAGCCTCCCAAAGTGCTAGGATTATAGGTGTGAATCACCGTGCCCACCTATCCTGTTTACTTTTAACAGCCACCTTGCAAGGCTCTAGAGTATAATTACGAGGGATCTACAGCAGAACCTCCGTAGTTGACCACCTTTGTACATTGACCACCTCCTTAAGTTGACCTAATTTTCATAGGTCAGACATGTGTGACATGTACATATCAGTACGTATCAGCACCACCTCTGTATGTTGACCAGTTTTTTACTTCCCTTGGGGGTCAACTTACAGAGGGTCTGCTGTATTTCCTATCACCATTATCCTCCATTAGAGTTTGATAACCTTTCACACTTTAGTCAAAAGTAATAATTGCGGGTTGACCATTTCTAGGAATTCTTTCTATTGGATACAATAAAATGCTATTTAGAAGTAATTAAATGTGGCTCTGTAGTATGACTGTTTCACAGAGACCCGAAGAATTCCCAGGGTGAATCTTAGCTTTCTCACCCTGCAGGTGACGTACTCCTGGGCTGGAGTTAGGTTTGCATTATTGTCTCCTGCTTTTCGGATGCCTGTAGTTTCCTGGCTTTGCCTTTGGCAGAAGGAGCCTGAGATGTCCCTGGTTCTACCAGGTAAAGCTAGGCTCACAGGCGAGGTTTTGACTGCTCAACCCTGTGGGAGAAATGCCTCCAACTCTTTTTGTATTGCCCTTCTCACCCTGGCCTTGATGGGGCTGTCTCAGTGGTGACCTGAAGAAGTCAGCCCCACATTTCCTAGTTGAAGAGCTAACCCTTGGCTGGAAGCCTCCTCTTCCAGAGGAAAACACCCTTCCGTGGGAAGCAGAGGAAGGTACTGGCAGTGCCAGTCAGACTCAGGGAACTGTTTTTGTGGGTATTCATCTTGGGGAACATCTTCAACCTACTTCAGTCAAAGATTGGACAAAAAGGGATGCTGACCTGCCTGTAGCAGGGGAAGTCAGTCTGACCTGCCTGGTGCCTCTCCCCTGTGACAGGCACTGTGCTGCAGGCCTCCCTGCATAAGGTTAGGGCTGGTCTCACTCATTGTCAGATTTCCCACGTGCTGATGGAGTACCTGAATGTTAGAACATCCCCGGGTGAATGACAAGCCCTGCCCTCATGGGCTGAGAGTTTTAACTGGGTTAAGACCTGTTCACAAGCTGCTCCAGTTCAAGGTGGACTGTTAGTGGTGGGCATTGGGTGGTGTGGTGGGAAATTCTTTATGGATAAAGTTGAGACTGGGGAAGTAAAAACACTTCCTTGGAAAGGGACAGTCCAGGGACATGACCTTAGTTCTGACTGCTCACAGCGCTGGGCTCCTACACTTTATACTTCTCTGTTTTCTCTCAGATGTACATAGTGACCTTGGGAGTCCTGTATGTAGCTAATTGTATTTGTTATAGACGAAGATGACTTGTACAGACTTGGACAATCCATGTGGAAGAATAGGGTGAAAATTGGGAGTCCCAGGAGAGGCCAGTGGCATTGTAGCCCTGTGAAGGTCAGAAAAGGGACAGAACCCAGGCCCTTAGCATCTGTCCTCTCAGTATCTGAAAACCATATAAACAGATCTATTTGTCAAGCTTTGTCAATGAGTACAGCTTCTGTGCCGAGCCTCTTAATGTGACAAGCGTGCTCAAGTAAGTTGAACATCTCCTCCCATGAAAGTTAATGTGTTAGTGCTTGATCATTTTCAGAACTGACAGGAAATCCTGACTTGGACTGCTGAGAGAAGTGGCCAGTGCCTCTTCCCTCCCACCCAGAGGATGTGGGAACTTGTGAGTCAAAAGGGTCATGGACAATGGGCTGCATTTTCTTTCTTCCACAAGAAATGAAGCCAAAAAAACAAAAAACAAACAAAAAAAAACATGAGATAGGACCTGGCCACAAACATATGCCAGGATCCTAGGAAATATTCAGAGTCCTTCACTGAATGTATCAGGAGGCCACGACACTGGGCTGGGTATGGTGCATTCTACCCGTCGCTCTCCATGCTAATCTTACTTCAAGCCCAATCCATGTATATCAAGGGGGGCAAGTGACTCAACTGCTTCCAGAACCTTCTGAGGTCTTTTTCTTTTTTTTATTTATTAAATCATAACTGTGTGCATTGATGCATTTATGAGGTTCAGTGTACTGATTTGATATACAATGTGAAATGCTTACATTAAACTAAGTAACACGTCCAGCACAATTAATACTCTTTTCTTAATAGTTTTGAAATGTACCATTGCATCATGCATATTAGGTGAGGTCCCCCAAATACCCTCCCTCCTCTCTCTTCTCTTCCCTTCTACTGACTGGACTATAGTTAAGTTTTACCATTCATGTAAATGTGTAGGTGATTATATATTGATCTCATAGTAGTGAGTACATTGGATACTTTTTTTCCCATTCTTGAGATACTTTACTTAAAAAATATGGAATGCTTCACGAATTTGCATGTCATTCTTGTGCAGGTGCCATGCTAATCTTCTCTGTATTGTTCCAATTTTAGTATAAGTGCTGCTGAAGTGAGCACTCTTTTTTTTTTTCTTTTTTCTTTTGAGGCAGACTTTCACTTTGTTGCCCTCGGTAGAGTGCTGTGACGTCACAGCTCACAGCAACCTAAAACTCCTGGGCTTAAGCAATTCTCTTACCTTAGCCTCCTGAGTAGCTGGGACTACAGGTGTCTACCACAGCACCTGGCTATTTTTAGAGACAGGGTCTTGCTCTGGCTCAGGCAGGTCTCAAACCTGTGAGCTGAGGCAGTCCACCTGCCTTGGTCTCCCAGAATCCTAGGATTACAGGTGTGAGCCACCATCGTGCCCGATCTCTTCTCAGGTTATTTTCTAAAGAAATTTTAAAAGTTCTCGGTTTTTCTTTGGTGCTGATATTTTTCTCTTTTGAGAAAAAAAGCTTACATTTCTTTCCTATGGGCCTTTTGTAAGTTAGGGGGAAAAAACTATTCAAAATGTAGGCATAGAAATGATAACCAATATCTTCATTCTTCATACGTACCGTTGAAGATTTTCTTGGAGCGTTTTTTGATTTTTTTTTTAAAGGAAAAGCTCATCTCTTCCACTAACCTCATGTATATGTCTTACCAGCGATTTGATTATTTCCTGGGTAGTTAGATTCTTTCTATGCTATCCAACTTTATACAGTGTTGAATGTGCTGTTTATTTCCTTTCCTGCTGCTCTTCTAGAGTCTCTAAAAGCCTGAATAAGACAGCACAGTGAGTGCACTGATTTCCTCCAAATAACACCTATACTAAACCTGTCTCCCAGCCAATCTGTTCAGGGCTGTGGTATTATCTGCGTCTTGTTTGGCAACAAGCTCACTTTCTTCTCTTCTTTAAAACAACCCCTGATTATTTTGAGTGCATACCCCCTGGAACAAAGGACGTTTGATTCTCATTACTTTGAAAGTGGGTGTTTATATCCACGGTGGCAAGAGAAACAAGGCGCAGCTCACTCTGTCCTGTGATAACTGCTGCAGGCTTTGGTGGCAGCCTGCCAGCTGTGGGTGCTTTTGTTTGTGGCTTTCAGAACAAACACACCTACATACCCCTACCTTGTTCTCATCCCATTGGATGATATTTTTTAGGGCTCTACTTTTATTATAATATCGATGCTTTTATTGTCCTGAAGAATTGTAGCATTTTATTTTTTATAGCTGGGAGAAAATTGTACAGGATGGGATAATTTCTAAGGATCAGGAATGTCCTAATGGTGGGGACTTCTGTAAGCATCTAGACATTCTGCTTTTGCAAATTGTTGCCAAGGTGTGGAATCCTCCACTCCAATCTGTACTTTGTCAGCTCAGCTGAGTGTAAAAATAGCCACTTCATTTGTTTATAATTATAATTGCATTTTCTCCATTATTGATTTTGTATCTTTAGTATAGCTGTATGGAAAAGGATTTAATCATGTGGAGAGAAGGGGACGCTTCTGCACTCTGGTGGGATTGCAAACTATTGACAGCCTTTCTGGAGAGAAGTATGGAGAATCCTCAAAGATCTAAAAGTAGATCTTCCAATGCAATCCCATTACTAGGTATCTACCCAGAAGAACAAAAATTATTTTACCACAAAGATATTTGTGCCAGAATGTATATTGCAGCTCAGTTCATAATTGCCAAGTTGTGGAAATAACCTAAGTGTCCATCAACCCATGAATGGATCACCAAACTGTGGTATATGTATACCATGGAATACCGCTGAGCCATTAAAAAGATGGGAGACTTTATACCTTTTACGTTTACCTGGATGAAGTTGAAATACATTCTTCTTAGGAAAGTATTGCAAGAATGGAAAAATAAATATCCAATGCAGTCAATGCTAACATGAAACCAGTATATACACAATTACATTGCTCATATGAACATAAAACAAATATAGTCTAGTACAGGAATAGAGGGAGGCAGGAGGGGGAAGAGGGGAGGGCATGAGGTGGGATCTCATGTAATGTGCACATTGTGGGGGTGTATAACACGCCCCCTGGTGAAGGGTTCTTTTACAACTGCAAGTTTACTCTGGAAATAAGAACCATGTAACCTAAAAATTTGTAACCTCATATTAATTTGAGGTAAAAATAAAGGGTTTATCAGCTTGAAAGTTTAATAAAATTATTTATTAAGTACACATTTCACATGTGGGAAAGACAGGGAGGTAGAGATGCTTCCCTCGGCCCCAGTGAGGCGGGGTGTGTCAGTGAGGGCACACTGGCAGAAGGAATGCTTTTTGCAAATCGGTCCATTCAAACTTCCTAAAGGGACCTCTGCATGTGCCAGCAGCAGTTCTGGAGACTGTTTTTTTCTTTAAAGGCAACTGATTTTTTCAATTACTTAAAAGGTTGGTCTGATGGCCAGACTTTTAACAATTATTGGTGTGGTCTAATAATCAACCCTGTGTTGTGCCTTGGGCTTGGAAATTGAACCTTGGTTTAAATCTTGTCTCTATTTATAAGCTGTGACTCTTTGGCCAGTAAACTTTCTTTTTTTTGAGACAGAGCCTCAAGCTGTCGCCCTGGGTAGAGTGCTATGGCATCACAGCTCACAGCAACTTCCAACTCCTGAGCTCAAGTGAGTCTCCTGCCTCCGCCTCCCAAGTAGCTGGGACTACAGGCACCTGCCACAATGCCTGGCTATTTTTTTTTTTGATTACAGCCATCATTGTTGTTTGGCGGGTCGTGCTGGATTTGAACCTGCCAGCTCAGGTGTTTATGGCTGGCGCCTTAGCCGCTTGAGCCATGGGCACCAAGCCCAAGTAAACTTTCTATTCTGCAATTTCCTAACCTGAAAGTTGGGGATAATAACAGTAGCATCAAATTCTGAGGTCCTTAAAAACATTAAATGCTACTCATTTATAATAAAACAATTTAAAAATAACTTTTTTTTTGAGACAGAGTTTTACTATGTTGCCCTCGGTAGAGTGCTGTGGTGTCACAGCCTAGAAACCTCAAAGTCTTGGGCTTAAGTGATTCTCTTGCTTCAGCCTCCCAAGTAGCTGGGACTACAGGCGCCTGCCACAACATTGGGTATTTTTTGTTGTTGTTGCTGTAGTTGTCATTGTTGTTTAGCAGGCCCAGGCTGGGTTCAAACCTGCCAGCCCTGGTATATGTGGCTGGTGCCCTAGTTGCTGAGCTATGGGTGCCGAGCCAGAGATGAAATTAATTTTAATAATTTATTTTACCTGGTATGGCCAAAGGTTGTTATTTCCAGCATATAATCCAAATAAAACTTAACAATATAGTTGACATTTTTTACCCCAGTAAGTCTTTGAAATTCACTGTATCTCTTCCATTCACAGTGCATCTTAGTTTGCACTGGTCACATTTCCAATGCTCAGAGGCTACATGTGGCAATAGTCTATGGTATGGGATAGCACAGTCTCAGTAACAGTCTGTTCTTTTCTATGTCCTGTACCCAGCTCCACCTGGCACCTAGAATGCCCTCAATAAATGCATGTTTGATAAAGCTGTGTCTTTACCCAGTTAACTGTAATTTTGTCTTTAAGTATTTCTGTCGAGAATTAGAATAGCTTCATCAGAAATTGATTATACATGGTATAACAAACATTTGAGTTTTGGGTTTGTAAGTCTATCTCTGCTTTTGTGCAAGTGCGTTAATCTGTGTGGACTTTTCTTAACAATAGAGCTGATTTTGTAAGCTGGGGTTGTGTGGTCCACTTTTCTACATTGCCTGTGTACTTGTCTCATACTTGGGGTTCAATGCATGTAACACGAGTAAGTCAGTATAGGTTTCTGAACTTTCCTCATAAATTGCATGTTCTTGAGTAGTCATGATAATATTATCGTGTAAACCCTCTTAGCAGTAGGTGTGAGGAATGTAGGTGTGAGGGTATGTCTGGGGTGTAAAGGCAGTACATTAAATCTTTGATACTGTTTCTTTTTTTTTTTTTTTTAATAATAGTTTCTTTCCAGAGTATCTGTAAATGGAAGCATCCTCCATCCTTCTTGTTAATACTATTTGCTTTTTATGCCTCAGCACAGAAAGTGGTTGAAATTGAAAGATAGAAGGGCCAGGGTTTCATTTCAGTTCACAGGAGTATGTTCTTACCAGGTAGGCAGTTCTAGACTCCCTATGGCCCGGGCATGGAACAGCCTGTGGCTTCCAGTGGAAAAAGATGTGAAAGACTTTTCCCTTTGCACTGCCAGGCAGTGGTTTGGCAAATCCAGGCTGGCATGGCCTCTGGGGAGCGTCGCCTTGATGGTTGAGCCTCTCCTTGAGGCTTTTCTTCCAGGTGTCATATTTAAAATAGGGCAGGTGACAGTGCATTTGCATATCATGTCTTCACCACTATTCAAGGATTGTCAGAGGATTATCTTTGGGCCTTGAGGTGTCCTGGTCCAGCTCTGCGGGGTTGTCCCATCTCTCCCCCCTCCCTAGGGCTTCCCTAGTTCTGTCCCTTTCTCCTTGTTTCTGCCTTCCTGAGGATTTTACTCATTCCTCTTTAGCCTCATCTCAGGGAACAGCTTCCTTGTTTTCCTTCCTCAGTTCTGTGGGTTCAAGTCCCTGGGCAGCAAATAGGGCACACCCCATCTCCAGACCCCAAGCACTAGTTTCTCTTGGACTCAGCTATTATAGTGGCTTTTTATTTCGTGAGGGTTTTAACGAAGTCCAATGCTGTTTGTTTCCAGTTAATTGTAATAGTTTTCATTGTTGGCCTAGTTCCTATAAGAGAGTCGAAGAACAGTACTTACTTTTAGAATGGAAATAGGCCAGAAGATCCATACTGGGATTGCTGGCAGGTGTCCTGTGGACTGCCCCACTGTCAGAAGCAGGTAATGAGTGGAGTACTCTGGAGGTGGGGGTCTGCAGGGGCTGGGGCAGAATAGTTGAGGAAGCAGCTAATAGCCGGGCAAGGGAAGGATAAACATGCCCTCTCTAACCTGCAAGTTCAAAGGCGACATCCCATTGTATTCATTTCATCTAGACTATTGTATTTTATGTCTGTGGGGTCCTGAAGCTGCTGACCTCATATATTCACTGAACAGGCAGAAATGCAAGCTGCAACTCTGGTGTTGATGTTCTAGGTGCCTCTTTTACTGTGGCATCTGAGAGAAGGAGAAGTGTCCTTTTTTGGAATCTACAGTGTTTGAATAATGTCCAAACGTGATAGTTGGGGCAGCAGAAAGGATTTTCGGGCTTTTCATCTGCTCCCTTACTCCTGCTTTAGGGCATTGGAGTTCGCAGGATCTGTTTTGTTAACTTATTTATGTAACTCTTATTCTGAATCGTATTTAGGACATAGATGCCTGGGTAAAGGGACTCATTCAGCAGGCCAAACGGAACCCCTGTGATCGTGGTAAATGACATTTCTAGCATTTCAGAATGTGAGAGTCTAAGTTATCCCCATTTTGAATCTGAATCAAAGAACCAATGATGTATGTGGTAAGCCAGCTTTTGGCGTTTGACTCTTCCTAGAGTAAAAACAAGAATTAAATATAGCCATGAATAGAGCCCATACTCCCACTTAACTCTAAAAATACGTTTCGTAACCAAACACTTTGTATATGGACCTCCCTTTTACTTTTTACTTTTGATCTTTTCCAAAACAGCTCTGTTGAGGTATAATTTACATTTTGTAAGATACACCAGTTTTAGTATACAATTATGTGATTTTCAGTAAATTTGCAGAATTGTGCAACTGTCACCACAATCTAATTTTAGAGCATTTCCCTCACCCCAGAAGGGTCCCTTATGCCATTTGCAGTCCCTTGCTGTTAACAATCTCAGCCTGAGACAGCCAGTAATCTACCTTTTGTCTCTGTAAATTTGCCTTTTGTAGACGTGTCACAGAAATGGAATCCTGCAGTGTGTGGCGTTTTGTGTCTGAGTTTCAGGCAGCACCGTGTTTCTGAGCTTCACCCGCGCCCATCGTGGCTCGGTGTTTCGTTCATCTCTGGACGGTATTCCATTATAGGAAAATGACACACTTTCTCTTTATCTCGTTGACTGCTGTTTAGTTTTTTCCTCAGTTATGAACACAGCTGCCATAAATGTTCCCGTACAAGTGTTTGTAGGGATATGTTTTCATTTCTCTCATACATAGGAATGGCATCACTGGGTCAGGCACATTTATATTTAACTTTTTAAGAAGCTGCGGGATTGTATCTCATAATGGCTATGCCATTTCGTATTTTTTACCAATACTGTTTGGCGATTGGACCAGTAATTTTAAAGTAATGTGTTCTTTAGGGTTTCAAAATGGGTCAGACTCAAGGACTTGACTTTGGAGAGAACGCTAAGGAGCTTACATGGCATGTACACCCTACTGTTTGGGGTTGGTTGCTAGGCATGTTCAGGCAGTTTTTCTCTGGATAGTTGAACGGGTGCAGCATTTAGAAGGAGATATTGAAATGAACATCAAAGGTGAAGCATAGATCAGGGAGGGCATTTTAGAGAGTGTCTTAAAAATAACATCAATATAAGATAATCAAATGGAGTTTGTTAGTGCTAGAATAATTTTTATATTTCAGAGGTAGCTTGTTTTGATTAAGCCCATGCTTTTTAAATTGGATGGCTTTAGGGCATGGGGTAACCTTGGAACTCTTCCTTGGTAGGCTTACTGGAGCATCTGAGTAGCAGATTTGACAGACAGGGAGTAACAGCCAATTTTGTATCAGTGTGGCTGGATGTGGCTGATTCATGGACAAGTCCTGGTTGATGGCAGGTTTTAGTTTCAGAGAAGAAAATGATATATTTGTTTGTTTGTTTTTTTGAGACAGAGCCTTAAGCTGTTGCTCTGGGTAGAGTGCCGTGGCATCACAGTTTACAGCAACCTCCAACTCATGAGTGTAAGCGATTCTCTTGCCTCAGCCTCCCAAGTGGCTGGGACTACAGGCACCTGCCACAACGCCCACCTATTTTTTGGTTATAGTTGTCATTGTTTGGCAGGCCCAGGCTGGATTCACACCAGCTCTGGTATATTTGGCTGGTGCCTTAGCCGCTTGAGTTACAGGCGCTGAGCTGATATATTTGGTTCTTAAGAGAAGTGTCACCCCCTGGATAAAGGTGAGTTGGGAAATAGGACGTTAGGTCTCAAACGAGTTTTATTACGTAATTATCATTATGATATCTGAATGACCTTTATGGTTTAAAAAGAATGTGCTCATTTATTTTCTTTGAAAAAAGTGAGATAGTAGAGTATTTTTAGAAGGATTCATTGCCAACATGAAACTATTGTTATATCATTTTTTGACCCTAAACTTATTTATCCTCTGGGCTTTTAACAAATCTGCACCTTAGTTAATTCATAAAAGAGATGACAGATATGAAAGCACCCAGCTCATAATTAATGCTGAATAAAATTTACTTGCTTATTCAGTCAGTCATTATTCATATGTATCTGGCTTATAGAATAAATAAGACTTATTAATTATAAAGCTGCTATTCAGTAAAGTGACTGTATTCCTCACTCTGGATGAAATCTATGGCTTCTCTCATTATTCTTAGATGTTTAAAAAAGTTCTATAGTCAGTTTCAACTGTTAAATAGCATCGATTCAGAATTGGAATGCCTAATTTCAGATAATGCTAGAAAGGTGAAATTTGACTTAACATTAAATATCTTCCCCTTTTTCACCGTGCTGCCCTACCTCTTCTGTCCTCTCTTTAGGGTGGGTGATCCCTCTAGGAATTTCCCTGTGGAAAAGCTGGGAGTGGGGTGGGCGAAGATGAGAGCCGAGAGAGGGACAAGAAAGTTCTTACTTGGTTGGCAAGTGGTATTGAAGCAACTACAGCAAGGCAGAGCCATGTTGTCCACACCCTGCCACCTCCCCCAGTGTGTTGAAGTCCTACCTCCCCCACCCCCCCCACCTCCAAATGTGATGGTATTTGGAGATTGGGCCCTAAAAGAGATAAAGGTAAATAGGGTCATGGGTGGGCCCTAATCCCGTATGACTTGTGTCCTCAGAAGAGACTAGGACATAGACACAAAGCAGAGACCACCTGAATACACAGACAGATGCAGCTGTCTGCAGCCAAGGAGAGGCTCCAGAATGAAACCAGCCCTGTTGACACCTTGATCCCGGACTTTAGCTTCTATTGTTTAAGCCACTCAGGCTTTGTGCTCTGCTCTGGCAGCTCTAGCAAGCCCGTGGAAGGCTCTTTGGAGATCCCTCTCCTCTCCCTGCTCCACTCCTGGGCCACCATGGGGACCCAACTCTTGGAATTCCCTCAGCGAAGGAGACAATCTCACCTTTGGTTTGTTGCTTCTCCATCAGGGAGTCGCTTCTTTCTGCCATCTTGGTCTTTGTAGCTTAACCTTTTTCACAGAATTCGAGACAACTTACTCCCTTTTGTTCTGATTGTCTCCATCTGGTCACAGGAAACACACATCTGTGTACAAATAAACTCCAGCTTTCAGCCTGATCACAACACCCCAGTAACCTCTCCTTCCTTCCTGGCTTCGGCGCATGGGCCAATATCTCTTCTGCATTTTAGATTCTCCTGTGTAGTCTTTTCAGTCCTGTAAGCCTTTGTCATGAGGCTGAGTAGGCATGATAGGAATCGGTGTCCTCTGGGGTGGATGTTTTCCTAACTGAGGAGCTTCCTGACTAGCAGGGCTAGGATCTCATGTGAAACAATACACATCATGTTAATTGGGTTGGTGGGGGGTCCTTGGCCTGCTCCACAGCTCTTTCTAGATCAGGCTGATAAACTCTTTACCCTGAGAACTTGCCTCCATACTTCTGTTCGATGATCCTTGCTGTCCCTGACCCTAACATTGTGCTGTTGAAAATGGTCATGGGCACCTTCAGCTGGGGTTAGCATGTGGTTGAGGAGATGCTGCCATGAGGGGGGAGGGGGCAGGCAGGAAGGAAAAAGGAGGGGCAACCCGGCAAGACTTCACAGGCCAAATGAGCTTGGGTTTTTTAAAACTACTTAGTACTTCCATCTGTACATGGTGAAACCTAATTATTATGTTGCATTTACACAGATCCCAGTGAAGCTAACTGATGTCAGAACACTCAGCCTCTCTGGTGCACTTGGGATCAAAGAGAACCTTGCTGAGGTCAAAAGTAAAATCTAAAGTCTGTCCAAGTGCCTAATCCGTATCTTTGTCCTACATGTTCATTTGTGAAACATTTATTGATTACATGCAAGGGCCTGATATAAGCAACATGAAAATCCTACCCTGAAAATTGTTTATTCCAAAGTAGTGGCCAGTCTGAAATGTACATCGTCAAATTTGCTGAAAACTGGTAACAGGGCTCTTGAAATCCTCACTCAACGTCCAGGTGTAAAGGGGTTAGGCTACGGGAGGTTCTCCTCTGGAGGGAATTATGCAATGATTCCCATCACACCTCCTGTCTTAGTACATTTTCTGTTGCTATAACAGAATACTACAGAATGGGTAATTTCTAAAAAAGAAGAAGTTTATTTGGCTCGTGGTTCTGGAGTTTGGGAAATCCAAGAAAATGGTGCTCAGCGTCTCATAAGTGGGGAAGGGCAAACAAGCCAGGCTTGCTTTGATAATAACCTGCTTTGCTAACAACCTGCTGGCAAGAACTACCTCGCCACCATGGCAATGGCATTCATCCATCCGGGAGGGTGGAGCCCTCGTGGCCCAGTTGCCCTTCCCTTATTACTGTTACACTGGCAGTTCTGTTTGTAAGACTTGAACATTTGGGGCACACATTCAGATCACAGCATCTACTCAGCCCCATTATAAAAGTTATAGGACCCCTTGGAGGGATTGGACAGATTTCTGACCCTTGCCTGGAAAATCTGAGAAGGGAGTGCCCCACATTTGGGACAGGTGGACAAAACACCCTTTTCTCCTCAGCCTGCTTAAATCTTGTGTTTCTTTTAAGGCCAGTTATAATCCTGCCCTAAATAGGAAGATGTTTCTGATGTTTTTCCAGCCCATATGTATGTATTTCTACTCTTTGAATTTCTGTAGTATTTAACACTTCATGATAAGGTGGTTTTTGAAAAGATTATTATTCTCTATTGATACCCTCGGTCAGATTGGAGTCTGCTGCAGGGTCAGCCCATAGTTCCCAGAACCTAAATCTTTAGGTTTAAAATTTTGTCTTACTGGGACAAGACTAAGCTGCTAGAGATGGCATAAGCTGAGCGAGGGGGAGCAGCATCCATTGGGCTGTGACCCTCATTTTGTACTCTTGATTCCAGAAGAAGAGACATAACATGAGATATAATTCTTAGGCACAGCCCATCCAAGAAGCAGGGACTTGAAGCAGTTTCTACCCAGAGGGAGGAGCTGGGACGCTTGTTAAGGACATCTTTATCTGGGAAGGTCAGATTGCAGGAACCTTTCACAGAATGTGTTTGTTTTACCAGTTGAGAGAATTGAATGTTTGCAGGGCTTTTGGTTAAAATTCCATCTTGGTTGCAGAGAGATTATTGCTCAGGAAAGCCAAGCACTTCAGGGAGAAGAGGTAGAAGTTGACAAGGAGAGAAATATCATTATATTTTCCTTTTTTATGTTTGTTCAGCACTTTATTCAGTGGTATAGATTTGAAGTCTGATGTTCTTTTTAACTTGGGTGAATAATATCCTAAAGCCCATCTGGGGGTGTGTGTTAGTGTTCTCACGTGGTTGAGGAGTCTGTAGAAGTATCTCCATTTCTATGGGGGAAGGATAAGCTAGAAGGCATTGTTATTTACTCTGCTTCTCTAATTCTGAAGTGATTTGCAGGAAATGATTTTATTTTATTTTTTAATTTAAAAAAATTTTTTTTGAGAGAGTCTCACTTTGTTGCCCTTGGTAGAGTGCAGTGGCATCATAGCTCACAGCAACCTCAAACTCTTGGATTCAAGTGACTCTCCCCTCAGCCTCCCAAGTAACTGGGACTACAGGTGCCACAATGGCTATTTTTAGGGTCTCAATCTGGCTCAGGCTGGTCTTGAATGCGTAAGTTCAGGCAATCCACCTGCCTCGGGCCTCCCAGAGTGCTAGGATTACAGGTGTTCCTGGAGGAAATGATTTTAAACCAATGCCTTTGAGTGCCCTGGTGTGATATCTTGGGTGCTAATGTAATGTATTCTTGTGATTTAAGAAAAATGTCCATGTCTGTACAGCTACTCTTTGAATTTCTGTAGTATTTAACACTTCATGATAAGGTGGTTTTTGAAAAGATCTGTGTTTGTTAATATTGTCCTTAGTGGTTGTGTGTAACCAGATAATTGCTCACATAGAGTTAGAGTGTAGAGCAGTGGTTCTCAACCTTCCTAATGCCATGGCCCTAGTTTGAGAAGATGAGGTCTCTGTCTTGCTCAGTCTGGTCTCAAACTTGGGGGCTTAAGAGATCCACCTGCCTTGGCCTCCCAGAGTGCTAGGATTATAGGCCTGAGCCCCTGCGCCCGGCCCAGCAGTGACTTATTTTGAATTAATTGGGTAGGCTCAGCGCCTGTGGCTCAAGTGCCTAAGGCACCAGCCACATACACCTAAGGTGGCCGGTTCCAATCCAGCCCGGGCCACCAAACAACAACGATGGCTGCAACCAAAAAATAGCCATGTGTTGTGGCGGGCACCTGTGGTTCCAGCTACTTGGGAGGCAGAGATAGGAGACTCCTTGAGCCCAGGAGTTGGAGGTTGCTGTGAGCTGTGATGCTACGGCACTCTACCTGGGGGACAGCTTGAGGCTCTGTTTCAAAAAAAAAAAAAAAAAGAATTAATTGGGTAATACACTAACATTTCTGTTCATTAGGTAGATGTGCTTATTTTGCTTAAAATGGGAAAACTTCATTCAGATAATCTTTCCATAGATGTGTGATCCTTTTTCTTACATTTTCAAATTAGGCTACTGTCCAGCTTCACTGCAGTTCTTTTTAAATCAGCGTCCTGATTAAGTGGCTTGTCCAAGGGCTGCCATTTAGTATCACCACACTAAACGGATAGCTTTCATTTTACTCAAGACAGGCTGAGTTTTGGAAATTGGGGATTGGGAATTGGGACTGTAAAATTGCAACTGAACGAAGGAAAGAGAGTCCCTGGTTTACTCCTGGGTCAGGTTTGGGAAGAGGAGCTGCTGAGACAGAGCAGACCTAGCGTTATTCTAGGGGACAGGTTACTTCCCCCTAGCTATGGCTTCCAGGAGTTAGAGCCTTCCACGAATACCAAGAAGGCAGTGACCTGTTACTAACTTTACCCCCCAGCTACAGTTCATGTTTCTGGAGTTACTATTCTGTAGGATTCCAGAACTTCTTTTCCTTTGACACCTTTCTCTGTCTTTGTGGACCACCCAGCTATTACCTACCCAGAGCCCAGGACTCCAGGAAGATGTTCGCTTAGCAGTTCCTCTGGGAACTTTGGCAGTCAGTTACTTTATTTAATCCTCCTCACGTAAGAGTTTGCATACCTCTTGCTGAATGCTCATGTGGGTCATTAGGAAAGTTTTGAGATGCACAAAAATCAAGAAATGTAAAAATCCATGCAGAAAAAAACAAATGAAGCCCTCACAGCAAGACTAATGAAGGTGAAACTTGCCTGGGTGAATCAGAAAGGACGCTGTTGACTGTTTCTTGGAAATGACACAACAGACCATAACACAGCCTGTCTCAAAACTTTTGCAGTAACCCACGTATAAAAAAGAAAGAAAGCAAAAGATAAATACATGCAAAAAAAAAACTGACACAAGAGCCCTGAAAACCCCATGACTTCAAACAAAAATCTTACCCATCATTGCGTAAGACCTTGTGGCCTCAGAATCTATGAATGCAGGGATACTTGGGTGGTTCTGAAGCCTTGGTGGACCACACAGTTTGTGGGTCCTCCAGGCCTTGGTTTCTCTTTTCTCCCCTCCTGTTAGCACTTCTACCAGAGGGTAGAAAGAATTTAACTTCAAGGATGATTTCCATTTTCTAGCAACAGTTCGTGACAGTTTGGGAATATCTGATTATTGTTATTTTTACTTCAGTTCATCAAAAAGTGATTTTGTTTTGACATGAAAAAGTCGGCCCAACCTCAGTTTATAAGCCAGCCCAGCTCTGGCAAGTGTATTCCTTGTTCCATCTGTGTCAATTCTAGGTTTTCAAACTTAACTATGCAAAAAATTCAACTGAGGAAATTCCTGAGTTCTGCCCCTGGGTATTCATTCTCTGTAGGATAGGGACCAGGATTTTGCATTTCCAAATTGTCCACAGGTCCTTCTGATGCAGATTAACTTGGGGCTAACTTTGAGAAATGCTGCCTTGGAATTTCTACTTGGTGTTCAGGTACCTGCCCAGCGTTCTCTGTGATTAAATGCGTGGCAGTTAGTAGTGTGTGATTACAGTGTGTACAGTTTCCAAGGCAACATGCATTCAGTCACTCCTGCTGAGGCTGGGAAGATTGAAAGGGGCCATGGAGAGGCTGTGGTCGTGGTGCAGCCTCCAGATTCACGCGATCCTAGCCCTGGGTTTTCACACCATTCACCCAGGGGCCCTGCTTATTGGCAGTAGCAATAATGGAAATAAACACATTATAGACCAGAGAGACCCTGGGACGGGAGTGGGAATGAGTACAGCATTCCCTCCCCCTCCACATCTCCACAAATCAGTTTGGTCTAGGATGATCAGGATGTGGAGGAACATGCAGTGACCTTGACAGGCTTCGGAACACAATGCTTATTGGGACCCACATTTGCCTGCCCTTCCTTAGTTCTCAGCTGGGACAGTCCTGTTCAAGTGCACCTGTTCTCACTTTCTGTCGGGGTGGCTTGAGGTACCATTTATGGAGCTGCTGCTTACTATGTGATGGGAACTTCCACATACATTATCTTGCCTTTGGGCTTGGATTTCTCAGTCGACAGTCCACATTTTATACATTTCCAGATTTAATGAAAATCTGTATAGTATTTTAGCACAGGATTCCGCCTTTTGGTTTTAGTCACAGAGCTCCCAGTTAGACTTTGGGAACTGGTTCTGAATTCCATCATGAATAGGTTTTATGACTGCAGGTAAGTTTCTTAACTTCTCTGAGTCTCTGTTTCTACTTCTGCAAAATGAAGAGCTTAGATGAGATCAGTAGTCTTGACTTTGGAAGGGTACAACCAGGAATCTTCTTCCCTGAAAAGGTACATGTATACTTACTAAAAAAAAAAAAAAAGACTTTGTCAAGTCCAGCTCAGAATTGCTGGGTTCTACAGGACCTCCTGGAGAGCACTGTATGAAGAGGCCCCCTGAGGAATGAGCTATTTGATGTGGGAGGCTTTGTTGTTCCTGGCATTTTTCACTAACTGCCCTGTGCTTTGGGGTAGGGGGTGGGGGGATGGAAAAAACGCTGAGAAAAATAAATAGGGAATGAATGGCATTTGGAATATGAACTGTTTTCCTTATCATTTGCCACTATTTTGGCCCTTCAGAAGGCGGTGGATGGTATGATTGCAACATGAAGGACATGTAGGAATTACTTCAGCCTACAGACACGGCATCTTATACAGTGATGTTTAAGCAGGAACTTAAACTTGTTCTACTTCTAGCGTTTGGGCACTCATTTATATGTAGGATCTAACCACGTCGAACTCATAGAAGCAGATGGGAAAATGGTGATGGGGGGCACTGAGAGTACTGGGGTGAGGGATTGGGGAGAGTTAAAGTTCAGTTAGACGGGGGGAATACCAAGAGATCTATTGTACAACATGGTAACTATAGTTATTAACACACTACCGTGTACTTGAAAATTGCTGAGAGTATATTTTTAGTGTTCTTACCACAATAAAATGATAAGTATGTCAGGTAACACATGTATTTATTAATATATACATACTTTAAATGTCATGTCATATACCATAAGTATGTGCAACTTTTGGGAATAGTAAGTGTTCTTTGCCACTTCCCGGCTGTTACCTGATTACCTTCCCAGCCCAACCCTGTCTCGTCCCATGGCCTAAAGTATTGTAATCCATTTAGGAGATAGTATCTGTAGTGTTTATTTGGAAACCTACACATTTTCTTTGTATCTCTGCTTAGGTGTTGAAAAATCTCCTCCAGAACTTTGGAAGGCTGAATGGACTAATCATGAAGAGCTTGAAAGCGAAGTTCAGGAAGAGTGATGTAAGTAAGCTGTGACTCACGATCTGGCCGCTCGGCCTCTGCTCCACGGAGCTGCAGAAATAGTGCCTCCTCTGTCCTTGATACGGGGCTGCTGGGTTATTAAACTGCAGACACCAGGGCACGCTTGGGCCCTGCTCACGATGGCTTCTGCCAATGGCACGCTCTAGATTCCTTGCTGTTTGCACATTTCAAAAGTGACATTTAAAAAATGTTAGGGGTCTATGCCTTGTAGAGTAAGGAACAGGCACATTAAACATCTTAAAAGAAAGAACAGTTTCTCAAGGTGCTAACGTCCTAATTCCGAATGTCACTTTTAAGAGGAACTGGTCTCAGGAAGGTGGTTAAAGAATTGCATATTAGCATGGTTCATCTTTGGCTTCAGATGAACTCTCTGTTAAGTCTCTGGTGGTAAAACAACAATATCTTTTGCTGCCTGTACCTTACTCCCCCTGAATTCCTGGGGTTCTTACTCATTTTGTTATCCATCATAATAGCCTTTGGATTGGAGGAACCAATTCTGATGTCAGAATTATGAAACAAAGTCTCCCAGAGGAGAAAATGGGGAAAAATAACATAGCAGAAGGGTGATACACAAAGATGTTTTAACAAAAGGTCTCCTTCTAAACCCTGCTGGGACCCTAATCTTGTATGAGCTGCATTCCAAATGCTTCAGCAGAATCGTAGAGTGGGAGAAATTCATGGAAGGGTATGAGATAGAATCCCAGGTATGTCTCCTTTGAAATAGCTGTTATTTTACATGAGGTGATTAAAGATGAACCTGGAGTTTATTGCTTTGCCATGAATTACGTTTTGACAGCTTGGCACAGCTGCATTTTTGCAGTAAATGGAGGCTGCCTCTTTTATGGCTAGCATGTCACAGGCACACCTACTTTTGGCAGAAGCTTATCTCCCGAGGCTGTATCCTGACATATAACTTACTGCCCTGATAAGGCCCAGGCCAGATGAAATGCTGAGAGGATGATTGCAAAAGATTGGCTCGCTTAAAGAAAGGGGCTAGGGGCTTTTTCTTAGGAAAAAGCTGGTCTCTCCTTCTCATTCTTTAGGAAAATTGACTAAACCTCAGAGGACATGAAGTGGGTTGGCCAGCACCATACAACCTGCTGTTGGCCACAGCCGGAGCCCATGTTACCTGATTTCCTTGGCCCTGTGTTCCTGCTGTTCACTGAGAAAGGTTCTCAGCCTCTAATTTGCTGGCCAGGTCAAATCACAGCCTATGTATCTCCTTCGACTTTTAGTTAAGGAGGAAAGGGCAATTAAATGGAAAATGTTGCCCAGTTCAGCGGATATGGGTTTCTTAAATTGTCTGACTAGGTTAACAAATGTCTTTTTCCACTGCAAGTGAATTTGGATAGCTTCCATTTATATAGGTCAAAATTATTTTAGCAAAATTTCATCAGTCCAGAGTTCCATGATAGATGAACAGGGGTCTAGGGTAATGATAGACACATAAATTTTTGGTTTAGAAATTACAAATTGGTGGCAGTAGAGAGGGTGTTGCTGGAATCTAATTAAAAAAAAAAGAAAAAAACGAAATATTTCCATCATTTAAAAAAAGCCCCACAGTAATAACACTAGTAAAAGCTTCTGGGATTTGGCAGCAGCAAAGGATTTTGGCAGTTAGCGGTAAGAGAAGAAATGTTCATGGAACAGACCTGAGGGAGGAGAGAAAAGGAATTGGTAGAGGGAGCCAGGAAATTTCAGACGTCTCCCCCAATTCATCACGAATGGTTTCTCCAAGACATGTCACTGTAAAACTAAATGGAGGAAATAAAAACAGAAAAGAAGGCTCGGCGCCTGTGGCTCAATCAGCTAAGGCGCCAGCCACGTACACCTAAGGTGGCGGGTTCGTATCCCCGGCCCGGGCCCGCCAAACAACAATGATGGCTGCAACCAAAAAATGGCCGGGCGTTGTGGCGGGTGCCTGTGGTCCCAGCTACTTGGGAGGCGGAGGCAGGGGACTCACTTGAGCCCAGGAGATGGAAGTTGCTATGAGTTGTGATGCCATGGCACTCTACCCAGGGGGATAGCTTGAGGCTCCGTCTCAAAAAAAAAAAAAGAAAAAAAAGAAATCAAATGCCTTTCCATATACTAACAACAAACAACCTGAGAGGGAAGTTGTCACTTCCATTAACAACAGCATCAGGCCAGCCATGGTGGCTCACGCCTGTAACGCCAACACTTTGGGAAGCCTAGGGGAGAGGTTGCTTGAGGCCAGGTATTTGACATCAGCCTGAGCAATTTAGTGAGACCTCTACACAAAACCAAAAAATTAGCCAGGTGGTGTGTGCCTTTAGTTCCAGCTACTCAGGAGGTTGAGGCGGGAGGATCCCTGGAGCTCAGGAGTTTGAGACTGCAGTGAGCTATGATGATGCCATCATAGTCCAGGCAGCACAGCAAGGCCCCATCTCAAACAAACAATAATAGCATCAAAAATAATAGAATACTTAAGAATAAACTAAGGAGGGAAAAGATACATACAAAGAAAGCTATAAAATACTGTTGAAAAAATTAAGATGTCATAAGTAAGTGAAAAGTTATCCGCTAGTCATGGATTAGAAAACTAATGTTAAGATATCACTAATACATGTACACAAAGTGATGTACAGACTCAGTGAAATCCCCATCAAAATCCCAATGAATATTTTTCAGGAAAAACCATCCTAAAATGCATATGAATTCAAGAGAGACCCTGAGAACCAAAACAGTTCTGAAAAACAAAATTGGAAGACTCATACTTCTTGATTTCAAAAACTTACTACAAAACTACAGTGATCAAAACCATGTAGTACTAACATAAAAACAGGCAAAGAGACTGATGGGATAGAATATAGCACCTAGAAACAAATCCTCATACATATAATCAAATGATTTTTCAATAAGAATGCCAAGACCATTCAATGGAGGGTAGTCTTTTCAAAAAAGGGTAATGGAAGCTGAACTGTTACCTAACACCATAAACAAAAATTGACATGAAACGAAATTAAAGACCTAAATGCGGAGCTGAAACTATAAAATTCTCAGAAGAAAACATAGGAAAAAAGTGTCATGATGTTGGATTTCTCAATGATTTCTTGGATATGACAACAAAGGTACAGGCAACAATAGAAAAAAATAGACAAACTGGAATTCAGCACATCAAAAGATGCATCAACAAAATAAAAAAGCAATCCACAGAATGGGAGAAAATATTTGTAAATCATACATTTCATAAGGTATTAACATACAAAATAGACAGATAACTCTAGAAACTCAACAACAAAAACCAAGCAACTCAATTCAAAAACAGGAAAAGGACTTGAATAGACATTTCTTCAAAGAAAATATTGTATACAGCCAATATGCACATGAAAAGATGCTCAGTGTTGCTAATTGGTAGAGAAATGCAAATCAAAAGTACAATGAGATACCTTACACACATTACAGCTATCAGAAAAAAAAAAGAAAAGAATGAGAACTGGAAAAGATGTGGAGTAACTAAACCCTTACACACTCTATTTAATACCACTGAACTGTATACCTACTAATGGTTCAGATGTTAATTTTTTTTGTTTGTTTTGCAGTTTTGGCCAGGGTCAGGCTTGAACCCACCACTCCTGTATATGGGGCCAGTGCCCTACTCCTTGAGCCACAGGTGCCACCCCAGATGGTAAATTTTATGTAATGTGTAATTTTCCCACAATAAAAAAACTGGAAAAAAGACCATGAGACACTGTACAAATACTAAATGAAATGAATGAAGTTGGAATGTGCAACTGTCTCAAGTGTTGGTCAGAATATCAGGTAACTACAACTCTCATTCACTGCTGGTGGGAATGTAAAACTGCTTCACCACTTTGAAAAACTTTGTAAGTTAATCATGAACTGTCTTAAGGCTCTGCCAGTCCACTACTAGATATTTACAAAAGAAAAAGGAAAATACATATCAGCACAAAAACTTGCACATGCATTGCCACAGCAGCTGTATTTGTAACAGACAAAACCTGGAAGGAAAACAACTATTGACATATGACCAGATGAGCAAGATACAACATTTCCATACAATGATATACCTCTCAGCAATAAAAAGAAATTACTGACACACACAAAAGGATGAATGAAATCCAGTATAATTATGCAGAGTGAAAGAAGCCAGAGGAAAGAGTACATACTGTATGATCCCATACATATAAACTTGTAGAAAATGCAAACATCTATAGTGATAGAGAGCAGATCAGCAATTGTGTGGTAACAGAGCTGGAAGAAGGAATGAATTACAAAGAGAAATTGTTTATTATGCTCATTGTACAGTTTCAGGAATATATATATACATGTCGAAACTAATCAAATTGAATAGTTTACATATGTGCTGCTTATTCTCTGTCAATTATACTTCCATAGAGTTTCAAAAGAAATAATACATGGCTCAGGTTATTTCAGAAATAAATTAAAATACTGTACCTAGTAAGTTTAAATGAGCCTGTAAAATGCTGTTATTCTCTAACACAGTGGTTCTCGATCTTCCTAACGCCACAGCCCTTTAATACAGTTCCTGTGGGTCGTGATCCATAGGTTGAGAACCACTTAACAGAATGAACACTTGGTAAACTTTACCCTCTATTACTATTATATAGTAATTTTTAAAAGTATATAAGTACTTAATCTAATACTTAAAGCACCTATAATATACCTTAGCTTCTTCCTCTTGTGCTTTCTTCACAATTGCTTGTAATTGCACCTCTCGTTTAAATTCAGCATGAAGTAACTTCTCTTCCATCATCCTGCGTCGTTGATCTAGCAATTCCTCCTTCCACTTCCGGACATCTTTCTCCTATATAAATTATGACATCCATAATTTCAACAAACACAATCATTTAACAGAAGTATAAATAGGTTATGAAATAAATAGCTTATGAAATACAGGCTTTCCTAGGCCTGGAAAGATCTATAGGAGCATGACTAATGACTAAGGGCACAGACTCTAAGGCTGCCAGACCACCTGAATTCAGATTCTACTCTGGCCACTAGCTGTGAAATCTAGAAAACTTCTTAAGCTTATGTCTCAATTTGCCTATTTATAAATATGGAATAATAACAAGAGTCCTAATTTATGGAATTATTTTAAAGATTGAGTTAATACATGTAAAACTCTTAGAATAGATTACAAATGGCTCTACAGGAATATTTGTTATCATTGTACTGTACCATGAGTACACTTAAAATGAACACAGTTTATATTTCTTATCCTTAAAAACCTTATTGTCTCTATAGTATTTACCCACATTCAAGAAAAATAAGCAATTTTATCCTAGAAACCGGAAAATTTAAAAAAAACATTGTTTGCATAAGAAACATTCCGAGGGTACTGAGAGAGATAGATATAATAACCTATTAAGATAGATATAATAACTGCCTTTAAATTCTTAAAACAATAGCAAACAAAAAAGTAAAAGGTTATTCTATGCTCTAAGAAACAAGACTCAGCATCAATGAAAATAAATTATAGAAAATCAGAAGTTGGATCAGTATGAGTAGAAAAAAACCTAACATTTCAGTTGAATTTTATCTACATAATTATATGCTGAACCATCAAAAAAAAAAGTAGAGAAACTTTTGCATTGTATAATGCAGAAACAGCACTGTACTAGGAAAGAAAGGACAGGTCCTTAAAGCCTGAGCTCAGTGCAACGTGAAAACTATACTCTGCCTCTCAGAAACTGTTTTCACATCTGTAATATGGGAATCAATACCTGCACTATGTACCTCAGAGTTATTGTGATGATCATGTAAGATCATATATGAAACAATAACCTACAAAACAAATGGAAGAAGGAATTTTACTATTAAAATTAATTGAAGAAGGTTGGGTGCAGTGGCTAACACCTGTAATCATTGCACTCTGGGAGGCTGAGCCAAATGGATTACCTGAGCTCACAGGTTCAAGAGCAGCCTGAGCAAGAGCGAGACCCCATCTCTAAAAACAGCAGGGCGTTGTGGCAGATACCTGTAGTCCCTCTCTTGCCTCAGCCTCCCTGCTACTTGGGAGGCTGAGGCAAGAGAGTCACTTGAGCCCAGAAGTTTGAGGTTGAGGTGAGCTGTGATGCCACAGCACTCTATAAGAGCAACAAAGTGACACTCTGTCTTTTTTTTTTTTTTTTTAGACAGAGCCTCAAGCTGTCCCCCTGGGTAGAGTGCTATGGCATCACAGCTCACAGCAACCTCTAACTCCTGGGCTCAAGCGAGTCTCCTGCCTCCGCCTCCCAAGTAGCCGGGACCACAGGCACCTACCACAATGCTTTTTTGGTTGCAGCCATCATTGTTGTTTGGCAGGCCCAGGCTGGATTCGAACCC
>CAUYQV010112067.1:0-12392 GCA_963574575.1 Galagoides demidoff
ACCCTTGCCTCATTTGTCCAGTCTCTCCTTGCCGCTCTCTCCCCTACTGTCTCCCTCCCCTATCTCCTGCCCTCTCTACCTCCCCTATCTCCTCCCCTCTGTCCCTCCTCTCGGTCCCTCCCCTCTCTCCCTCCCCTCCTCTCTCCTCCCCTCTCTCCTTCCCTCTCTCCTTCCCTCTCTCCCTTCCCTCTCTCCTCCCCTTTCTCCTCTCCTCTCCTCTCTCCGTCCCTCTCTCCTCTCCTTCCCTCTCTTCTCCCCTCTCTCCCTCCCCTCTCTCCCTCCCCTCTCTCTCCTTCCCTCTGTGTCCAACCTGCATTACAGGCTAAAGCCTCTCAGACTGTCTCTTCTTCTTTCTGCCCTGAAAAATTCCTTCTACACCAAATCCTGTCTTGGTCAGTACCTGCTCCGAGCAGGCCAGCAGGGGTGGGCTGGCAGTGGGGGAGCACCTGCTGGTTGCTGAGCTGCCTGGGAGGCAGGAGAGCCTGGGGAGGGATGTGCCTGGCAGGAGTGGGTCTAAGCTCTTTAGGATCAGCAGGACTTTGGGATCAAATTGCATGGCTTGCATTTTTCCATTTATTGCCTTAAACATTCCTTCCCAGAATCACAGGGATCAGGCAAAGCTGCGAAACTGAAGACAGAGCTGAAATGTTTATTCACAATCTTTCAACTCTGCCTTAAAACCCCTGCCAGATCTCAACAAGATTTTGTACAAGAAGGAAAGAATCAGGGCTTTCCAAAGGCAAGAGAATGTTATTGAAACTAGAAGGGCCAGAGCCCCAGCTGGCCCTGCTCCCCTGCTCGTGGAGGCTGGAGGCAGTGGTCAGCTGCTGGGAAAACCACTGGGGGGTCTGGCCTAGACAAGGTGCCCAGACCTAGGGAAGATGTCTGGCCAGCAGCCCACCTTCCCCCCCTACTGCTAAGAGAGGGAAAAACCCAGAAAGAGCAATTATTTTGATGTTTGTCTTGTTCTTTGGTCGTCCTGAGCATTGTGTCTTTTAGGAAGTGAGATAGAATGAAAGTAGAGGGGACCCAGAGGTCGCCTCAGTCTTCAAGATGCTTAGCAGAGGTGGCACAAGGAGGGAGCCTGTGGGGGGCTCCCTGCTCCCCTGTACCTCCTCAGGGCAGCTCCAGTTTGACTGAGTCACCCTTGGACTTCCCTCCCCCCACCCCCACCAACTGGGCTTGAACCAAGAGCTCT
This sequence comes from Galagoides demidoff, assembly GCA_963574575.1. Taxonomy (NCBI): domain Eukaryota; kingdom Metazoa; phylum Chordata; class Mammalia; order Primates; family Galagidae; genus Galagoides; species Galagoides demidoff. The sequence continues at coordinate 1,199 of CAUYQV010112067.1, forward strand.
GCATCCTGCCCAGGGCTGAGCTGAGAATCCAGGTGTCCTGCCTTCTCATCCTTGGGGATAAGGATTACAGTTTAAATTAACAAATGGATGTAGAGCTCACTGCATGCAAGGTGCTAGTACCTGCTGGGTGCTGGGAGCTGGGGCAGGGGAGACAGGCACTCCTCCTGGAGGGAGCACCTCTGTCCTGGGGGCCGTCCCCTGACCAGACCTTCATAGCCCCCTCTATGTGGACCCAGCACATGTCAGGCCGGAGCTGGCCGCAGGATGTCTGGATGAAGGGTGCTCACAGTGTAGGGCCAGTGAGCTTAGGAAGCCGAGTAAAGATGGGAGCAGTGGTGGAAGCCTGCACGGAGTGGGGCAGGGGGGAGGGGATTACCTCACATAGGGGGTCACCTCTTGGCTTTCCAGGCACTGGCTGTCCCTGGGCTTACAACTGCAGTGGGGTGGTGCCCAGCGGGGAAGGGCCCCATGGTCACTGGCTGTCCCTGGTCTGCCAGCAGAGCACTTTATTTCCCCTCCCACCTGCTAGATGCTCCCCCACCCCTGGCCATTTATCAGGTGTGAATTTTTCACAATGCAAATACAATTAACTTCAAATCTTCCCACTGGCCAGTCCCCTTCCAAAGCCCTGGGAGGAGCTGAGGTCACTTGTTGTTGTAAAATTTAAAAAATAAACGATCTTCATGAGATGGACACACTGTAGGACAATCCCACCCCTACCTCTCCGAGGGTCACACCTTGTGTGGCTTCCCGCCTTTGAGCACGGTCACTTTCTGTGACCTTCTAACCAATGCAAGGTGATCGAAGTTACAGGCAATCACTCCCATGATGGTGGTAAGTGAAAAGGTGAAGGGGTTTTGCACTGTAATTAAAATCTCTAATTGACTTTGAGTTCATCAATAGAGTGAGTCTGGGTGGGCCTGCCTAACCAGGTGAGGTTTGGAAGTAGCAGGCTCAGGGTGCTCCGAATTCTCCAGCTGCAAGGAAATAAATTCTTCAAACAGCCTGCGGGAGCCTGGGGGCTGATTCTTCCCCAGCTGAGCCTGCAGATAAGAATGGGGCCAGCTGATATCTTGACCTCAGCTGGTGAGACCCTGAGTAGAGGGCCTAGCTAAGTGGTGCCCGGACCCCTGACACGAAAACCGTGAGATAACAAACTGGCCTTGCTTTAAGCTGCTAAATGAGCAGTGATCTGTTATGGAGTAAGACAAAACTCATGCCATGTACATTCTTTTTCTTAAGCATGTTTCTCCCTAGTTGTACAAGCTTTACGCCCCACAAAATCCTTGCTGCTGTGACAGACAGACGCCTTTCAGCCATAGGGATGACCTCAGCTTGCCCATAATGACTTCCTTTCAGAGAGTAATTATGTCTGATTCTACCTGTGTAAAAAGGCTGGTCTCACAGCTAGCTCAGATCTTCTCTCCCCAAACTCAGGCTGGCCCTAGTGCAGGTCCATGCAAGGGAAAGGGGCAACAGCCAGAATTTGGAGTCAGTAAGTAAAAAGCTCTGCCTGAGTTTCCCAGGGCTGTGGCAACAAATAGCAACACAAATTTACTCTCTCACTGTTCCGGAGGCCAGAAGTCTGAAGGCCAGGACTTGGCAGGAGCCTGCCCCCCAGACACTGCAGGGGAGGGTCCGGCTGGTTCCTGATGTCCCTTGGATGGTGGTCACATCACTACAATCTCTGTCTTCGCGTCAGCTGCTTGTCCGTGTCTCAGTCTCTCCTTTCTCTTATTGGGACACCAGCCGTGGGATTAAGGGCCATGAAGATGATCCAGAATGATCTCATCTCAAGAGCCTCAGCACGTCCACAAAGATCCTTTCTCCTCATACGGCCACATTCACACGTGCTGCGAATTAGGATGCAGACACAAAATTGGGGGGCCGCCGTTCAGCCCAGTACAGCTCTATTCAGAAATCTTTCCATTACAAAAGAAGCAGGGATCTGGAGGAGAGGAAGGAGTTTGCCTCTGTGGCGTGACCTTGATGCTACGTGGGCGCCCACCCTTTGGACAGGTGGAGGACAACGTGGGCAGAGAGGGCAGCACAGCCTGGGCCAGCCTTGAGGGGATGAAGGGGGGAGCAGGTAGAAGCTGGAAGGCCACTGGGGCAATTGGGAGCGTCTCCCAGAGGAAGTGACAGTGACTAAAGGCGATTCTTCCCATGCTGCCTCAGTCTGCTCAGGTCCTGGACCCTGGAAACCCTGACCCCCTGGGCGCTGCTGAGCCTCCTCCTTGCTGAGGCCCAGGACCGCAGGAGGTCAGGGGTGGGGCTGGGGAGCCTCATAGCAGTATCTGTGCCTGACAGCTGCACGGCTCTGAGGCATGTGATGCCAGGCAGGTTTACAAGGCATTTGATGAGGGCACAGGCCAGGATAAGCCACCCTCAGAAGCTTAGTACCTGGGCTGTGTGACCTGTGACAGCCCAGCAGGGAGTCTGTGGAGTTGCAGGCCACACCCAGGGAGGAGGGGCTCGTCTTTGAGTGTTCCCTCCTCTGGTCCTACAGCCTCACCTCTCTGCCCGCCCTAACCACTGGGATCCTGCCGGGTGAGGCCCAGAGCCTGCTGTGCCCCTGCCATGCTCACAGCCCTGCCTGGCTCCACAGAACAGGAAGGTGATGAGGGGAGTGAGACGGTGGCAGACAGCGAGCTCTGATCACCTGCTCCTCCGAGCTGGGAATGGGCTTTGGCATGTCTGGGCCTCAGATACAAAAGTCCCTGCCTTGGCAGGGCTCCCATGTGGCAGGAGCAGAGTGGGACGGGGTGAGACAGGCAGATAATATGCCAGGGGCCACGAGGGTGGAAGTGAAGGGGACATGGGGAAGGGTTTCTGTCCAGAGACTTCTAGAGGTGGGATTTTGGAGCCTGGGGTCTTCTGGGATGAGTCAGGGAAGAGCAGGCAGAGGGGTGTAAACAGCTGCCACCACGGAGGGAAGATGGGAGAAGGAGGGGCTGGAGGTCAAGGACACTCCCACCTGAGGCCTGGTTCCCACCCAAGTGCCCCTTTCACCTAAGCTGGCTCCAGCTGGTGTCTGAGAAAGGCTGGCTGGGATAGAGGCCATGATCCTGGGCGGTTTGGTGGCTGAGCCCTTGCGCTGCTAGCTACTCAGCATGAGCTCTGCACTGGGTCCGGCAGGAGCACCTGGCATGGGGGGCCGGCTGGACTCAGGCTGTGGGCTGTATGTTCGCCACCCTGGGACCAGGAGGCTGCCAAGCAGGCCCTGATGGTGGAGAGGGGCCTGGCTGTCCGGGGCACACTGGGGCCCCCATGCAGGCTCATGCTGCTCCTCCCAGCTCCCTCCTCTGCAGATCAGAAAGCAGCTGAGCCAGGAGTTCAAATCCCACAGCCCTAGAATTACCAGCTGGTAATCTGGGGCACGGGTCCTCACCTTTCCAAGACTCACTTTTTCTCCTCTACAATAGGAGAAACCAAGGGGAGCAAATAGCGCTCTGAGGATAGCTGACCTAGGACCAGCCTCAGGACTGTCACTTCCTGGCCAGGTAACCTTGGGCCATTTACAAGCCCCACCCCCAGGGCCTTGTTTTCTCTCTGGAGTGTTAAGTTGTGTCAATACACAAAGAATGCTTAGGGCCAGTCTGGCTCATCATCAGGACTTGAGTGATTGTGCTGGCACCACCAGTTCATGGGGCTGAGGAAGCCACTATGATTAATGACAGCACAGAAGGGATTATTTCTCACTCCTGTCAAATCCAGTGGAGGCAGGTGGTGCAGAGGGGGCTATGCTCCATTGAGTCACGCAGGGATCCAGGTTCCTCCAGCTTGTGGCTCTCTTAGGGCCTCAGAGTCCTTCCTGGAGCCTTTGCAGACAAGGGAAGAGATGGGATGGAGGGCTGTAGGGGGCTTCCTGTGGGTCAGACACGGACTGCTGCCACCCACACACTGTGGCCACACTAATTTTCATGGTGGCTGGTATAGGCAGGATGGCAGAGAGGCTGGTACACGCAGGCCAGCCATCCAAGAGGGAAAAGGCAGGATTTGTGGAATGACCAGCCAGACTGTCTTTAGCTGCTATTGTTCTTACTGTCTCCTACTATAGCCGGAGCACCAGGGAGGAGGACAGGTGTGAAAGGCATGGGAGGACCTAGTGGAGTGAGCTATTGTCCTGCTGTTACATCAACACCAACTTTCAGATCCCTGAAGGGCTCCTCCTGTTGGCTGCTCTCATGAGGAAGAGAAGACTTCTTGGGCACTGTGTGTATGCCACTGATCACCTCCTATAAATTCCTTAAGCTTGGGCAGCGCCTGTGGCTCAGTGAGTAGGGCACCAGCCCCATATACTGAGGGTGGTGGGTTCAAACCCAGCCCCAGCCAAACTGCAACAAAAAAATAACCGGACGCTGTTGTGGGCACCTGTAGTCCCAGCTACTCTGGAGGCTGAGGCAAGAGAATCGCCTAAGCCCAAGAGCTGGAGGTTGCTGTGAGCTGTTATGCCACGGGACTCTACCGAGGATGACAAAGTGAGACTCTGTCTCTAAACGAACAAACAAATCCCTTAAGCTTATTGTTCCTTTGTGGAAAGGCTCCAAACATTCATTTTCTATTAAAAAAAAAAAAGTGGATGAGTTTCTTAAATAGCAATAGAACATTTGCTGGTGGGCTGAAGTGCAGGGTCCTGGCAAGTGGTAAGAGAGTGACAGCAGTCGGCAAAAACACTGTCCTTGAGGCATAGCCTTTGCTGTGGCCGGCCCAGCAGACAGTGTGCACAAAGTTTGGTCACGCCAGCGCCTGGTCCTCCTGCTCACTCCCTGCTGCAGGGCTGGAGGGAAGAAGCTTCCTGAACCAGGCTTGCCCTCAGATCACTAGAGGACGTTGTTGGGAGGCAGATCTCCAGGTTGTACCCTGGCTGCACTGATGCTGAGTGCCTGGTGGGAGAGCCAGGGCGTCAGAATGTTTAGCAAGTGCCCCCAGGAGAGGCTGACACAGCCTGTCTGTGGCCTGGCATTTGGGAAGCTTGGCTGCGGGGACAGCCAGGCAAGGACAACACACCACTGTGTCTGGAAATTGGCAGAGTGGCAGGAGGGAGAGATGTGGACCTGAAGCAGAAATATCACGGGAACAAGGCACCAGTCTGAGTCCTGTCTATTGCTGCTTCCTCCTGGATTTGCCTATTCTGGAAATTTCATACAAGGAATCCTGAAATCTGTGGCTTGTGTGTGTGGCTCTTTCACTCTGCACACTTGTTCAAGGGGCATCGACTGGCATCTCATCCTTTACCCAAATAATTACACCCTGTCCCTGCCTCACTGCAGGAAGCTGCATGGTGCGGAGTGGAGGAGGGAAGGAGAGGTGGGCAGCTCTCAGGAGGGACTGTGGGCTCAGCCGGCCAGAAGGACACTGTCTCAGGGAAGGAGCATGGCTTTCCTTGGGGCCTCAGCTTCTCTCCTTGTGTCCTGCCCACCCTCAGGTGAGCACTGGGCACAGGAAACCACAAATGCTTCTCGGATGCTGAGGACGATTGAGGCCACAAATAGGTCTCTGAAAGCCGCAAGCTGGGGCTCCATCTCCTTCCTCCCCTCCGGCCCCGGGAGTACTGCAGATGCCAGTAATTTGGCCTTTTATAAATAACTTCGTGTGGACTTTGTTTGAGAGTACCAAGGGGGCCTGGACTGCGATAAGGAGAATTCTGGTGCTGGGACGGGCGGGATTGTGGGAATGCTGCTGCAGGAGCATCTCCCGCGGCCCTTCCCAGGCCTTTGATGGGACTCAGGTTCCGGGCGACCCTCTCTGCTGAGGGCAGGAGGAAGCCATTTATCATCGCAGAGCTCTGGCTGCGGGCGTGTTTATCTGGAGGAAGGAAATGAACTCTTTTCATCTCCTACGAGCAGAGTCTGGCGGGCTCAGCTGTCGGACCTGTCTGCCGGGGACTCTGAATGATGGGTCCCACATTTGCCCGTACCTGTTTTGTGTCTCTCTGAGCTCTTGGTTCATTGCTCCCTGGGTGTCACTGCTTTATTGCTGCTTCCTCTTTTAGATAAACTCTGTCATAAGTTTATTTCTTGTTGGACCCAAGGTTAGAAATCTGTCCCAGAAACCTAGGTTGGCCAAGCGAGGTTCTCTCCCCAGGCTGGTGTGTCCAGAGCGGGCTGCCCAGGCCACCCGGGGCACTGGGGGTGCTGTCTGGGATCCCTGCTGTGGTCTAGAGATGCTTTTCTGAAGGTTCCTGGATGACACACTTACTTTTCAAGATTTCCAAGTCAGGAAAAAGTAGTGATAAATCCCACATTGTCCAACTGGCATGGAAGTGTTGGAGGGCGATTGCACAACCCAGGAGCCTGAGCCAGTCTGCTACTGTGGCCAAGAGGATCATTCAGCTGAGGGTGGCTGCTGAATCAACATGGCGATTGTGTCCCCAGACTTCTTCAGATGAGGTGACTGGGAATAACCTTCACCCGTTCACCCGCCCATCAGTTCATCCATCTTCCTACCCAGCTATCCATCTATCCATCAAACTATCTGACTGTCCATCCTCCTCCCATCTACCCATCCACCCAATTATCCATCCTTCTGTCCACCAATCAATCCCCTCATCTACACACCCATCCATCTGCCCTTCCATCCATCCATCTACTCACCCACCCAACCATCCTCCAACCCATCCATCCATCATCTACCCACTCATCCACCCATGCATGCAAACATCCACCCACCCATCCTATTCACTCATGCACCCATGGACCCATCATCCATTATCCATCATCTAGTATCCATCCATATATCCATCCACCCACCTATCCATCTACTCTCCTATCTACTCATCCATCCACCCACCCATCTATTCTCCATCCATCCATCCATCCATCCATCCATCCATCCATCCATCCACCCACCTACTCAACCACTCACCCATCCATCCATCCCCTCATCCACTCACCTATTCTTCTTTTCATCCACACACCTATCCATTCATCTACTCATACCCACCCCCATCCATCCATCCTTCATTCATCTGTCCATCCATGCATGCATTAATTCATTGGGGATTTACTGCACACTTAATTTGCGACAGATTCTGAGAGAACACAAAGGACCCGTTGAAGAGAAGGCAGACTCTACCCACAATGGGGCTAAAGGAATGGGAGGGGGGCATTGAGTGTTGTGGGTGTGGTACAAGGAACAGGAGAAACAGAGGAAGCATGCATGTGAAAGGCAATTGGTGGGACCCTCCCTGAGAGTGAAGGGTGGGGCAATGTTGGCAAAGCTGGGAGCAGGTGGGCTGGGGGTCTTGGGCAGGGGAAGCATGTTTCTGAGTCTGGAGGAGAGAGAGCATGAAACCTGGGAAGAGCTGAGGGGTGAGCCAGGTGACTGAAGCAGAGCTCTGAAACTCTAGTGTTATCGTGGGGGCCGGGAAGGCCAACAGGCTGGAGTGAAGGGTCTCATGGGCTGTGCTGAGGGCAGGAGCTGGACAGATCTGCATCCCTTTCACTGAGCCCTCGCCCCTCTCACCGCTACACCAGGGGAGGCCCTGGGGCTGTGGGTGTGGCTGCAGTCAGTGATAGGACTCCGGAGAGAAGGGCGCTTCCCTCTCCTTTTTCCTTTCTCCCTACCCCCTACTGAGTCTCAGCCTATCTCTCCTGCTGCTGCCCTGCTGCCCAGAGAATCTTCCAGCTGAGGGTGGCCAGAGCTAGCATGGCCTTGTCCCACATACTGCCTACTGCCCATACCAGGCTGGGATTGCAACCTTGACCTAGAGGCCAGGGGGTGGCCTATGGGGGGTATTCGGTTCTGGGTCTTTTTTTTTTTTTTTAAGAGACAGAGTCTCACTTTGTCGTCCTTGGTAGAGTGCTATGGCATCACAGCTCACAGTCACCTCCAGCTGCTACTGTCCTCTTCAGTCATCTCACACACCTGCCTCGCTGCCCTACACATTCTATCCAGCTGCCTAGAACCCCTCACAGTAACTCAAAGATACATTGCCAGAACCCCCACCCCTGTCCCTAGGCCCAACTCTGCTCCCTGGCCCCCGGCTCTTCCTACTACCCTGAATCCTCTCCCCCACCACACTCTCCTATACGCCCCTTGAGACCTCTAGCATGTAGGCCTCTGGTTCTCAGGCAGTATAGCCAAGTGTGAAGGATGCACTGTCTAGAGCACGATTATCGGGCGTGGATTTGGATTCTGCTGGTCATCGTGTGGCTGGGCCTTAGCTTCCTCTTCCGTAAAACAAGCATGAGCAGAGTTCCTGCATCTTCACGTGCTGGGAGAATTGAGCCAGTAACACACGCAGAGCCAGTGCCAGGGACTCAGAGGGATTCACTCCAAACTGGCTACAAGGCCTCCTCTGGGGGCCCAGAACACCCTATGTGAGGCCCCAAAGTATGTACTCAGTGGACACATTCCTAGGGGGGCAGGAGGCTCTTGGGGCAGAGGCTGCCTTTGATGTGCCAGAGATCCAGACACACTCGACACAGGCCCGGCTGTGTCAACTTCAGGGAAGAATCACTGCTCCCTAAGAGCAACTGCTTTCCCTGGAGGTTGACCAGAAGGCAGCCCATAGCAAGGTGAAGGCCAAGGGCGGAGGGAGCAGGCCAGCCTGGGGGTGGGGTCAACTGTACCCACCAAAGCACTGTCACTTGGGACCGCCTGAGGCTGGACACCTCACAGGCTGGAGAGAATGAGCCCTAGGGAAGCCCACCTGGGGGTGCCCCCTTTAGAATCCCCAGGTCAAGCTGTGAGCAGGGCCCACTCCCTTGGAAGCCCTCGGAGATGGTCTGTCCCAGGCCTCTGTCCCGGCTCCTGTGGTTCCTGGCCTTTCAGCAGCAGAACCCCAGGCTTCACGGGGCATCCTCCCTGTGTGTTTCTGTCTCCCCTTCTATAAGCATCCCTGTCAGGCTGGAGGGGGGCCCCCCTGCTCCCATTGCCCTCATCTTAACTAAGCACATCTGCAATGGTCCTTCCAAACAGGGCCACGTCCTGAGGCACTGCGGTGTAGGCCCACAGCACACCAAGGGGGTGGGGGCACAATTCAGCCCATGACACCTGCCAGGGCTAAAGTCCCTCTCAGCTGGGGGAGCCTGGTGGCATCTGCCTGCCCTCAGGGCCAGTGGGACCCAGGGGACCCAGAACACAGTAGCACCCAGCTCTGCCTTCCACTGGCCACCCCAGGCCATTCCCAGCAACCTCATTCCCCTGGGCTTCCTGGTGTCCTGATTCCCAGAACCGGTCCAAGGATGCTGTTCTGGGAACTGGCTTCCTGGGACTCTCTGCCCATTCTCGCTGCCCCTGCTCGATGCTGCCTGGAGGCCACTCAGCTTCAGATCCTCTGTGGGGTGAGGAGCCCACATGGAGGTGCTGTGCCCTGAGCCACCAGCTGGCCTGAGACCCTGTCAGCTACTAAAAGGGACTGTAGGGACTGGGGGTGGATGACAGCATGTGGGAGGCGGAGTCCTGGCCAGGGCCGAAGATGCCCTCTTGGTGAGCCACTTTCATGTTTTCTGCAAGGGACACTGGTAGGTGTGGAGATGGGACTCACTTCCTCTCCCTGCTCCCCTCCCAGGGCATAGCCAGGACTTTCCAGCCTCCAGGCCTTTGTCGAGGCTGTGCCCTGCACTCCCCAGAAATGTGCTGCCCACACCCCCGGCTGACATCCAACCATCAGGAAGCCCTCAGGGGTCCTCCTGCTATTGGCCTTGGCCTGGGTCCCCCTTTGTCTCCTCCCCCAACTGGATTGTGTGGCTGGGCCTGCCTCCTGCCCAGCCTCCCTCAACAGCGTCCTGGCTCTGTCCCATCAGCTGCATGACCCAGGCCCACAGCACCACGGGCTGGACAGTCTCCACTCCCTAGGACTCACTAGGGTCAGAGGGACATAGACTATCTCACCAGCGGGGAGTGAAGGGCCTTCCCAGCCTCAGAGTGCAGACCACTGCCCACTGACTGGAGACACGCAGGGTCAAGGGTTGTGGCCTCTGGGCCCACAGCCCACAAGAGCCACCCACTCCCAATCCTGCTGCTTCCTGGCACCACCCCCAGCCTAAATGCTCTTCTCCCTGTGGGGGACCCCCTCAGGGAGGGGGTTGCTCACCCAGCTTTATTTCTTAAAGAGCAAGCAGATAATTTGATTTTTGACAGAAGGGGAGTGGTGTACCTAGGGCCCCCCAAAACCAGGAGGTTGTGAGGACAATGTAAGGGTCAGCATCTGCACCCCCATCTAGATGTGGGGGAGGTCAGTGTTTTGCTAATTATCAGACGGGACCCTCACCTCATTTATTAGAGGGGACAGTGAGCAGGGACTTCAGAAGCAGCCCCCACATCCTCAGGACGACCTCAGGGAGTCTGTGTAGCCTTATTGCAAGATGGCTGGAGATGCCTGGGGCCTGCTGTGTCCTGAGTCAGGACACAAGCACAACCCCAAGCAGGTCCCCCATAGCAGCATCCTCCGGACTGTCCACCGATTGGCTCTCAATAAGCAGAAGCAGCAAGCACATTGGGAGCCCAGCCCCTTAGGCAGCACCCTGTGGGGGGCTGGGCTGCAGTGGCCACTGCTCCTGGGGCAGCGTGCAGAACCTCCCGATGCCAGGGGCTTCAGGAGCCTGCCCTCCCTGCCATCTTGCCATAGGGCTGGGAAGCTCAGCTGCAATTTTGCTGGCCACACTGCGCGGCTGGAGCACGGGGGCTGGTCTGAGTGTGGATCCTCTGGGAGGTGGGATCGGGCATACCCTGCCCACACAGGTCTTATTTTCCCTGCTGGCCCAGCAGCTGAGCAAAAGGTTGAAGAGGGGGGAAAGGGCCAAACTTGGCCTGCTGTGGGGCCTCATCCATGCCAGCTGGGAGCACCGCAGGGTTCCATGAGAGCCGGCTGGGGAGGAGATGGCCCAATGGAGGACTCACCCCGGGGAGAAAAATGCACCCCAGGAGGGAGGATCACCTAGGAGGAGGACTAACTCTGAGGAGGAAGGACTCACCCCGGGAGGGAGGATCACCTAGAAGGAGGACTAACCCTGAGGAGGAAGGACTCACCCTGGGAGGGAGGGTCACCCCAGGAGGAGGACTAACCCTGGGGAGGAAGGACTCACCCCAGGAGGGAGGGTCACCCAGGAGGAGGACTAACCCTGAGGAGGAAGGACTCACCCCGGGACGAAGGGTCACCCCAGGAGGAGGACTAACCCTGAGGAGGAAGGACTCACCCCGGGACGAAGGGTCACCCCAGGAGGAGGACTAACCCTGAGGAGGAAGG
>CAUYQV010112068.1:0-26494 GCA_963574575.1 Galagoides demidoff
TGCCTTTCACCCAGATAGTGGGCATTATATCAGTTAAGTTATGAAGAAAACCCCCAAAGCAATTACAGCAATAACAAAAATAAATAAATTGGACCTGATCAAGTTAGAAAGCTTCTGCACAGCCAGGGACACAATGAATAAAGCAAACAGACAACCAACAGAATGGGAGAAAATATTTGCAAACTATACACCCAATAAAGGGCTGATAACCAGAATCTACAAAAAAGTCAAGCATATAAGCAAGAAAAAAAAAAAACAATCTCATTAAAAAGTGGACAAAAGCCATTAACAGAAACTTACCAATAAAGATATACTAATGGCCAATGAATACATGAACAAATATTTTGCTATTCTGTTTAGCATTCTAGTTGCCTCCAGATTAACTGTCCATGTAAATGAGCCACATACATTATTGTACAACCAAATGAGGCTGAGAACAAGAAATCTTCAGTACATTAGGAACTGAAAGAATAGTTTCTGTGTAGGAAGAAAGTACCATTTAATGTTGTTATTCATTTTGAAAAACTTCCTGTCAGCACTAGGAAGGTTGTTGAAGACAGCATTGGCAGTGACATCTACCAGCAAGTTGATCAGAGTTGATCTGATTGTCCCCAGCACTTCTTTGCCCTATTGAACTTGACCCTTTGCAAGGGAGGAATTTAAAGAAAAGGATGCTGGAATAAGCACTGCAAACCTTGCAAACTGCAAAGCGGATAATTCAATCTTGCAGACAAGCTCTCAAAGTAAAAGACAGGAGGTGACAAGACTATTTCCATATGTGATGCCTGTTTTAAAATGTTCTTTCCCATCATTTTATTTTTTTGCAACTTACAAACACTTTTCTTTCTTTCTTTTTTGCATTTTTGGCCGGGCTGGGTTAGAACCTACGAACCCCTGGTACAAGGTGCCGGCACCCTACTCCTTAAGCCACAGGCGCCACCCTACAAACACTTTTCTTGCCACAAATGTTAAGTCTGTTGTTTAGTCTTTAAGGATATAACATTATAACTTTTATATTGTGTAATATGCCTCTACTTGTGCAAATGTTATTGGGAGTTTTGTGATATTTAAAGTATTGTGTTTGTAGTAACTCTAAGTTAATTTCAAATTAATACGTACTTATTTGTGGTAAAAATATTTAAAAATTTAAACACCAAACTCAAGCATGTAGGCTACCATTTTCATTATGTTTCCTTATCTTTTGGACAAAATTTAACCTTACGGCTTCAATCATAACAGAAAATGATAACCACACTTGGCTTTCAGCTTAAACTCAAAATAATGCATCATATTACTGTCCTGATATTTACAGCATTTCTCACCGACTAATTTCAAATGTGTGACTCTTGAAGATAAAAAATAGAAAAGAATGTTCATAATTAGTAAAGTATTTTGTTGAAATCACAAACAACTTTAATTCATCTATTTGATGAGGAAATTATCCCTAAAGAATCTCATCATTGGCTCGGCGCCTGTGGCTCAAGCTGCTAAGGCGCCAGCCACATACACCTAAGGTGGCGGGTTCGAATCCCCAGCCCGGGCCCGCCAAACAACAATGATGGCTGCAACCAAAAAATGGCCAGACATTGTGGCAGGCGCCTGTGGTCCCAGCTACTTGGGAGGTGGAGGCAAGAGACTCGCTTGAGCCCAGGAGTTGGAGGTTGCTATGAGCTGTGATGCCATGGCACTCTACCCAGGGGATAGCTTGAGGCCCCGTCTCAAAAAAAAAAAAAAAAAAAGGAATCCCATCATTTAAACCTATAATTGTTTAACTCTATAAGAAATTCAAACATATTTATATTACAATTTATTTTAAGTAATAAACAAATTTTTAACTAAAATTAAAATTAGGTAAAGAAAATATCATGGCTGACACATTTATTGTGAAAAAGTAATTATGTAGGGGTGGTGACTGTGGCTCAGTGAGTAGGGCGCCGACCCCATATACCAAAGGTGGCGAGTTCGAACCCAGCCCCGGCCAAACTGCAACAAAAAAAATAGCCTGGCATTGTGGCGAGCGCCTACATTCCCAGCTACCTGGGAGGCTAAGGCAAGAGAATCACCTAAGCCCAAGAGCTGGAGGTTGCCGTGAGCTGTGCGTGATACATAGCACTCTACCAAGGATGACAAAGTGAGACTCTGTCTCTAAAAAAAAAAATGAATTATGTAGCAACTGTAGTTTGTGTACATTTGAAGCTTCTAGATTTTTATTGAAAATCATTTAGCTTTTGATTTTTAATTGTCATTACTTTTAAATCACACAATTTTATTCATTTATTAATTTACCCAATATATATTTATCACTTAACCATACATGCCAGAGGTATATTTGTTCTGGAGGAACAAAGGACTGTTACTGCTCAGTGGTATACAGCAGTATGCCCACTGAAAGTTTTTGGGAAGCTTTAAGAATGGCAGCCAAAGACAAGACTGCAGGTGACAATCTTACACCATGACAATGTGTCCGCCCACGCAGCCAACATCACCATGCAGTTCCCGGAGTTCATAGAAGTTAGATCAGGGGTCCACAAACTTTTAAAACAGGGGGCCAGTTCACTGTCCCTCAGACCGTTGGAGGGCTGGACTGTGGCCTGGGACAAGCTGGCTGCTAAACAGGACAGGCAGCGGTGGCAAAAACACCCAGTCGCTGGATAAATGTCCTAGGCAGGTTCCATGTGGCCCACGGGCTGTAGTATGAGGAAGCCTGGGTTAGACCTATGGCACATCCATACTGCAGTCCTGACCTGGCCACATATGAGTATGTCCTATTTCCTATGGTAAAAAATGCATTTGTGGAAGATGATTTTCCAGCTGGGAAGAAGCTGTCCAAGCCCAGGAAAGTGATCTAGCAGCACTTGAAAAAAATGAGTGAAAAGAGTGTTTTCAAAACTAGTTTATAAGAATGGAAGAGTGGGGCGGTGCCTGTGGCTCAAAGGAGTAGGGCACCAGTCCCATATGCTGGAGGTGGTGGGTTCAAACCCAGTCCTGGTCAAAAACTGTAAAAAAGAATGCAAGAGTACATGGAATGTTGTGACAATTATTTTGAGAAAACATAGTTATCAAAATGATTTTACATTTCTTAATATTTGTGTATATCATAACGTTTGTAGTGTCCTTTTTATTATAAGTATTATAAAATTTCTCCAATGACAGGTAAGGGAAACATTATATACACACACACACACATATTCTTCTATATGAGTGCCACCAGAAATATTTTCCCGTGTCATCAAAAATGTCTTTTTGGTATAAACTCTTTTTGTTTCCCTCTAAAACAGTATTTCTCAAATTCAAGGTATGTTTGCATTGACTGGGCCCTTACTGAAGCGGAGACTGGGATACTGTAGGTCTGAAAGTGAGGCCACTAGTCTACATTTCTAATAAGCCCCCAGGTGATGCTAAAATTGCTTATCCACAGGCCACACTTTGAGTAGCAAGACTCTAACACGGCAGCTCTCCTAACTTTCCAGGTAAAACACCGGTGACCAAAATCTTTCTCTTGGCAAGCCTGATGGAAAATAGAGGACAGAATTTGTTAAACACTCGCTCCTTGTGGGATAAACAGACATGGACAGGATAAAGTATGATACACACACACACACACACACAAAAACACTATTATTTTGAATCAGATAATTTAAACCTGATTGTAAGTTTTAACACCAAGTCCTGTGACATTGAAAAAAATAATTTAGCATATTCAATTCAGGTTTTCTGTCTTGTAAAATTGAGGATATGATCATCCAATCTACTTATATCAAACATGGTCTGACATTCAGTGGGATGCTGCATGGGACAGTGCTTCTTGCATGACAAAGCACTGTACAAGCATATTTGATTGTTACTGTGTGCAGTTAGATGTTTTCCCACTCCCTTCCCCCACTCCGAGTGCCACAGTCTGTGCCCTTTCTTTTTTCAGCTGCTGTGAAAACTGCTTAGGAATCTGTCATTCAGCAGCTGCAAAGACTGCCAGCCCTAAACCAGTTGATAGAAGAATCCAAGAGGGGAGAGGACAGACAATTTTCTTTCCTCTGCAGTTCTAGTTATAAAGCCCGGATATAAAAGGAGAAAATCATTGTGGTACGGCATGTGAATTTTAAGATGCTTTCATTGGGTTCATTCACATTCTAGGGTAGCATCCTTAACAGGTTTTACCACCTTAGAAAGTTTTTGCAGAAAAGTCTTTCTTTAAAAAAATGGTAAGATGAATATGTCATCTTTACAAAGATGTTTATTATAGCCATTGATCATCTAACTACATAGATAAAATTCTGGGCTTATTTGAAGTTAAGTACAAACCAAACAGCAACTTCATATTTGATATATAGATGAAGTATAATTGCTTTAAAGCTAATGCAGAATTTATTTGTCGTGCACGATTTATTAGTATGCATGGAGATGAACTAGAACCTGCAAGCTATATTAAATTTAATGCATGAGAAAGGGAAGTAATGAATTACTTGAAAATCATTTTAAAGCATCATTGCTAATGCGCCGCTAAACCGCAATAGTACTAACTGCAGAGACAAATATTATTAAATCTGCCAGAGTCCTCAAACTGTGTTTTACACAACTCCTTAAAGAACGTAAGCAGAGGCATTTTACTCCCAGCTTTATGAATAAATACAGTATGAAAGTATATATACCATGTCTTCAAAAGACTGGCATTAATAATTTAATAAAATAATTCCTACTCTAAAGGCTAAAACAAAAGTTGCTTTTAATTCTCAGACAGATGGAAGAGGGAATTTATTCACTCTATATTTTTGCTGAATGAAAAAAAAATGAAGAAGAGACAAGCCTAAAACTGCACTCACCCAGCTTTATTTAGCATTGGTGCTCAGTTAGCTGATTTCTCTATCTGGAGCTCTAATATTATACTGGCTAAGCCTTTTAGTGTGCACTAAATCCTAGCCGCATAAAAGTGAAGCTAAATAGTATTTACAGGTCTTTTTCATACAAAGTGCAAACCAGCATTCCATTTATAATCCTATAATAACACTTCGTAATCTGCATACCAATGCAGTGCAAATAACACATTTTCTTTAGAAATGAGCATAATTAGATTATATAGATCATAGTTGAATTAGACGGAGTGACCTTTTGCTAGCATTCTCTGATAACTCAAAAAAATGTTACTACTTGGCTGCCTTTTCTCATTTAATCTAAATGATCGGTTTCTGGCATGAGCCTAAAAAAATCTTCAGACTTTTTTACAGTTTATAGTTTAGATGGAGAAGGAAGGAAGTTTTAGTGTTGAAGACAGAGAGATGAGATGTATACTTCTATGGAGGAAGAATACTTAATTATATAAAATGAGAAACAATTTGAAATGATTTATCATTGAATTTATTATGGGTTTTGTCCTTACATTTTTGAATTAATATTATTCTTAGGAGATGCTTTAACTTTTTGCATATGATTCAAATAAAATTGATATTATGTATTACATAATAGAAGCTTTGTCTTTCCACGTAGTAATACATCAGAAATTTTGCAAAAGATAGTTAAATTTCTTTTAGTTATTTATTCACTAAGTAGTTATTGTGCACCCACTCTGAGTCTCATACGTTGGAATAAGTGATAAAAACTGAATGTTTGTTTCAAAGAATTTATCTTTTATAATACAAAATGTCATTATGGGAGATACAGTGATAATTAGAACCAAAAAATAAACCAATTATTCATAGACCTGATTATATGTCTTTCTATAATTAGAACCAAAAAATAAACCAATTATTCACAGACTAGATTATATATCTTTCTGACTAAGGCAAGTGAAGTAGATTGAGTCATTTGTAACTTTCACACATTTCCTTCTTTCCTCCCTTCCTTTCCTTTCTTTTTCCTTTCCTTTTCTTCCCTTCCGGTCGCTTCCCTTCGCGTCCGTTTCCGTTCGTTTTTCATTTTCTTTCTTTCTTTCTTTTTTTTTTTTATTAAATCATAGCTGAGTACATTAATGCAATCATGGGGTGCAATGTGCTGGTTTTATATACAATTTGAAATATTTTCATCTAACTGGTTAACATATCCTTCATGGTATTTTCTTAGTTATTGGGTTAAGACATTTATATTCTACATTTAGTAAATTTCACATGTACCTTTGTAAGATGCACAGTAGGTATGGTCCCACCAATTACCCTCCCTCTACCCATCCTCCCCCCTCCTCTCCTTTCCATCTCCTCTTTCCCCTTCTTCTTGGGCTATAATTAGATTATAGCTTTCATATGAAAGCTATAACTTGTTATCATAGTAGGGCTGAGTACATTGGATACTTTTTCTTCCATTCTTGATATACTTTGCTAAGAAAAATACGTTCCAGCTCCATCCATGTAAACATGAAAGAGGTAAAGTCTCCATCTTTTTTAAGGCTGCATAAAATTCCATGGTGTACATATACCACAATTTATTAATCCATTTGTGGGTCGATGGGCACCTGGGCTTCTTCCATGACTTAGCAATTATGGTCATGCAATAAACATGACCATGCATTTGGACTGCAATAAACATTCTGGTACAAATATCTTTGTTATAATGTGATCTTTGGTCTTCTGGATATATGCCTAGTAGAGGAATTGTAGGATCAAATGGCAGGTCAATATTTAGATCCCTAAGGGTTCTCCAAACATCTTTCCAAAAGGAACATATTAGTTTGCATTCTCACCAGCAGTGTAGAAGTGTTCCCTTTTCTCCACATCCATGCCAACATCTCTGGTTTTGGGATTTTGTGATGTGGGCTAATCTTACTAGAGTTAGATGATATCTCAAAGTAGTTTTGATTTGCATTTCTCTGATGATTAAGGATGTTGAGCATTTTTTCATGTCTGTAGGCTGTGTGCCTGTCTTCTTCAGAGAAGTTTCTCTTCAAGTCCCTTGCCCATCTGAGATGGGATCACTTGTTCTCTTCTTGCTAATACGCTTGAGTTCTCTATGGATTCTGGTTATTAAACCTTTGTCAGAGACATAACCTGCAAATATCTTCTCCCGTTCTGAGGGCTGTATGCTTGCTTTATTTACTGTGTTCTTGGCTGTGCAGAAGCTTTTTAGTTTGATCAGGTCCCAGTAGTGTGTTTTTGAGACTGCTTCAATTGCCCAGGGAGGTCCTCCTCATAAAATATTCACCCAGGCCAATTTCTTCAAGAGTTTTCCCTGCAATTTCTTCTAGTATTTTTATCGTTTCCTATCTTAAGTTTAAATCTTGAATCCAGTGAGAGTCTATCTTAGTTAATAGTGAAAGGTGTGGGTTCAGTTTCAGCCTTCTCCAGGTCACCAGCCAGTTTGCCCACCACCATTTGTTAAATATGGAATCTTTTCCCCACTCAGTATTTTTAATTGGCTTGTCAAAGATAAGATAACAGTAGGTGGCTGGATTCATCTCTTAGCTCTTTACCTCTCTGTTTTTGTGCCAGTACCATGTGTGTCCTCTGTCTTGAACAGTTTTTTATATCTAACTAGGTGAAGCTCAGAAACCACTTAAGCATGCAGATAGCTGAACAGGCATGTTATATCTCTCAATTCAAGTAATTTCCCTAACTACATATCTTGTTTTTCTTTCTCCTCCCTCAGTTCATCATGCCTTATATACTTGAGAGCTTTTGCTGATTATCTAACACATTTTAGACTTCAGCATGTTTATTATCACACAGATTTTCTCTGAAGATCAAGATTCTTTGTCCTTGCCTATTTTAATTGCCTTTAATCAGGTATCACAGAATCTCTCTTTATTAAATTTTAATAAAATTTCTACAGTTGTTACCCTTATACTGTAAAATATGTGATTCTTTTGACTAATGTAGAAATATTATTTGGGTGATTTGACGTCTGTATTATAGGATCAGAGAGCCTTCTGTAGAAGTGTGACCAAGTGTGCAGTGCCTATTATTAATTTATGAGTGAGCTAATGGATTAGTGAAAATTTTAGTGAGCATAGAGAGAAAATTATCAAAGCTCAGTACGATTTTCAATTTTAAGATATTCTGCTTATTTTTATTTTTACGCTCATAAACAAAATAGGGGATAATATTCACTGAGGGTACAAATGATGGAATCAGAAATATTCTAACTGTTAAAAATAAAGAAAGCCTCAAATACAATTAGAAGGCATTTAACATTATGATCATAATAAAGAAAGTTCCAGAGTCATCATTACAATTTTAAGTGAGAGGTAGAAAGGATATAATCAAGATTTTTGATATCTATTTATATAGCTGAAGTCAAGATCAAATTTTCTTATGCTCTATAATTGATTCTATTTATACTATAAGTTATTAGCTTAAAAGATAGTGCCATTTTCCTTTAGTAGTCAGATAATCTCAAAGATATGATCAATCAATGTCAAAGAAATTTAAAAGAATTTCTAAGCACTCAACAAAATACTAGTTATTGAATGGATACATACAATTGAATATACATGTGTCACAAAAACATAAGCACACACTGTGACAGCCACCAGTGAGCAACGTAACTTAAATTTCCATAGCATAATGGCAAATCACATTTTAGTGTCTTTCCTAAGTGGGTTAATAGCCACATGATTGTCAAAGGTCATACGAATAAAATCAGACACTAAGAGAATGAGAAAGGCTTAATGCTTAGGGCTTAAAATTGAGCTAATTTCAAGCCTGCTGTATGTTAAATGTGTATCAGAAACACATTTTGGTTGACCTTCCTAGGTACTTCTACAATATTTAATAGTCCTTTATCTGACAAAGTATGTGTTCTTCACTATTTTCCTGGATAATCTTTTATCAATGATTACCAATGCAACTTTATATAACTTATCTTTCTTTCAAAATTTTTCATTAATTTCTGATACTGAGCTAAAGGGAAATTTTTTCAAACTAAAATTAGATAACAAGAGCTGGTGAATAGCAACATGTCAGGTTGGAGACATTAGTAATGCTGGAGATGTATAGGAATAGTGCTAGTAATAGCCTGTTTTGTAACACTCTCTTCTGAAAATTTCAGCCATATATGGAAAATGATACTTAGTTCCTTTGCCCATTGGTACAGCACATGTAGTTAAGAGTCCATGCACATCAATTTATGATGTTCATGTTTTCAGTTTTACAAATTATGACTATTCCATATACATTACCTTAGGATACACATTATAAGGCTGTCATTTTCATTTCAGTGTATAATCAACACCCCTAGCCACTGAAGTACAGTATTAGAATGCTTCCTCTATAAAAGCAAAGAACCCTCAATCACAGAACACTAAAAGCCAGTGAAAGATCTTTTATTTTATTTGTTCCCAGACACTGATCTGTGCATGTTATCAAACTGGTTGCACATGTCCCTCCAGGGCAGCTTATTTATTATAAAATGAGAAGTGCTTGATCTGACTACAAGATGTCCTGATTTCATAGGTGGCAACTGGGTCTTACCATTCCAGGTGTGGTCCTGGGAAGCAGGTGGGTGCCACCTCAGAGTTTGTAAAAAATGAGAATCTCAAACTCCATTCTACCCAGACCTGTATTTTAAAGGATCTCCAGATAATTCATGTGTACATGAAAGTTTGGAAAATTGTGGTGTAGGATACTGGGTTCTTGTTTGTCTTGTTTTCAAAATACCCAGTTGACCTGAAGAACATCATGATTTTTTACAGACCCATTGAACCCAGGGATGCAGAGGTTTGAAGCGATTATGACTGAACTGCGTTTTAAGTGTTTTCTTGCTTGCTTTATCACTATTTTCATCATTAACATTTTGGCAGGACATGAAGTAGGATGAAGACAACCGACAGACAGGGTTCCTGGAGGACTGGACAGAGCAGCAGGCAACTTTAGGCAGAGGAATAGGTTCTGGAAATCAATCACAATAGATTGAAACGAGAGCTAACTTTGAGGAAATTCTGAGCATGGAGGGGTTTAAGATTTCTAAGAAGAAAATTAACTACTATCCATAAATCACTAGACCGAGAAAAACACAGGTACTATTTTCAATGTGTGGAAAGTAATTCTGGCCAATTAAAATGAACACAAATGAGCTGAGATCTGTGGCAGGTAAGGAGGTGGAAATAGCAGGTGCAAGACTTCTCTGAGTGGAGAAAAAAAGCTAGTGTGATGCAATACCACATGATCTAGTTCACTCATGTTATTTACATTTTACATCACTCAGTCACCTTTGTGGTCACTCAATATTTATACTGTTAAATATTTCATTTGAGCCTGATAGGTTTTTTTCCTGCTTTCCCAATTATTTCCTTTTGACGAAGCAATAGTAAAAGGCCAATGGAGTTTTCTAAGGCACAGTCTACCTACGCAGACAAATTTGTTTTTAGCTACTATCTTCTGCTTAAAGAAATTGAAGACATTTCTCCTGAGATTTTCAGAAATAGGGTATAGAACATAAAGGAAAACAAAAGTTGTGGACATGTGGGGACAAGAAGGAAAGCAGGCAAGCTGGGCAGACAGCTTCCTAGGATCAATGAATAGATTGAATTTCAAGTGACCTTGTGTGAACTTCTTGGAAAAAGCTGACCACGAGGACTCTAGGCCAGGAAAACCATCTAATTAGCTATGGGCTAGACTATTGTAGGATGTGCCAAAAATGGCCAGTAAAATTTGAACAAAGCAAGAAGAAAAATATAGACTAAATAGTAACAGAGATAATAATCCAGCCAAGTTGTTTTATTTTTTCACGTTAGAATCCTACTGAATATCCTTTATCATTTTCTTAAGTGGTTACAATAATATGGAGGATATATATGAAAGATATATATATATATATGTATAAAATAAATTTGCAGGGAAAACTTATGGGGTTTTTATCATTAACCTATGTATTACAGCAACAGATACGAGTTCATCATCCACAATGTGCAGACATAACGAGGCAATGGAATGCACCGTCCCCGCATTATCTAATTTACACGCTCATAGAGGGAGAATTCTGCAGACAATTTAAGAGCCAAGCTTGAATCATGCATAGGGAGGATAAATAGGATAAAATGATCAGATTTAGGGGTTGAGGGGGGAGTGGAACAGGGTTCAGCAAATATGTTGTATAGGAGCTTTACTTTGACTTGAATCTTCAGGACACAGAGAATGGGTGTGGGCTGGGTCGTGGCAGGGGAGAGATTTCCAGACAGCCAGAGACTTGGAAAAGTTCATGCCCTTCTATGAAACGTGCAAAAGAATTGTTTTTCATTTTCACAATAAGGTTTGTGATCATCAAAGAGAGAGGCCTTCTAGACCTGTAATCCTTTTCTCTTTATAAATAAATAAATAAATAAATAAAAAGCTGTTCACAATTTGACTTCTCTCTTCAAAGATAAAAAGAAGAGAAAGGTCATGATGCTAATATACAGAAAAACTAGACAAGCCTTTCCTGCTGTGGCTCATTTGGCAAATTTTATTTAGTCTGTTTAACATTTCAGAGATAAACAGCTCTAATTGGTATCTCTATGGTAGCTTTGACCATTGCTTCTATGTGGCTAATAGAAGCACATAGATGGTGGTGTGCATTGGTGGTATTAATGGAAAAGTAATTAACATACAGAAAAGCATGATTAAATGGAAATATTTTCAAATGTTGTGCAGACTCTTCAAAAAGCCATTTAAAGAATCAGTTCACTTTATTTCTTCCAAGATGCAACCTGGAATTGAAGCAGGCCTGCTGCTTCTCCCTGGAGATCGATTTTTCTAAGCCCATAGTTCAGATCAGTCAGTGTGATAATCTCTCCTGTCAAACAAAGTACCTGTCTGTTCAAAGTCATGCTGAGTAAGAAAGATGTTCTTTGCACTGCCAAAGGATTTCAAATAAATAAGGATAATAATCATGCCCTCATGTGTGAAATATTTGTCATTTTGAAGGAAACTGGAGCAGGGCATCAAATTACAATTTCACCAAAGAGTTATTATGTTTAGTTAGATCACCCTTTCAAATAGGTAGAGAGGGCTAGAAGAGGAATATTACCTTTTAAAAATGAACTATAGAAGTATCCTTGGCTTAGAATTACAGGAAAATATTTTTTAAATGTAAAATCTTCCTGGCTGGACAATATTTACCCTTTTATCACTGGAAGTACTATGAAGCTATAAAAATGAGACAAAGCACGTTATTTTCTCCTACTTCAGGCTTGAAGATTCCATAGCCAGCTACCAGAAGGAAGAAGCTGAGTTAGATGATTGTGAAATCATCTAATTTATGAGAATATTATCAATAGAATGAGAAACCTGAAATATCAGAATGGCAGTCATACCTCATTCAAATTATCATATTTCTCTTGACATCTGGAAAGCCTATTTTTTGAGGTAGAGGCACCAAAGGAAATACTTTCCCAAATCATAAAGCTCCTTAGATAGAATATGCCATTTTCCCTGGAGAGCCACTTTCACTGAGCATGTTTTTATTAGATAGAACAAGTTTCTGGAAAGATGTTAATGCAATATGGATTCAAAATATGTATGTGGTTCCTATATGTATAGGGATCTTATTAAAAGTAGCATAATATTTTCAATAATGTGAGTTTCAGTTGATTTATTATAGGAGAGAAACAAGGTTTGACATATTTATTTTTCCTAACACCAAAGGAGCATGTTTCTTTCCTTTCAGAAGGAATAAGCACCATTATTTTGCATTTTGTTATTCTACTAATATGCTTAGTGATGACAGCAATTTAAGGGAATAAGAACTCAGTGTTCAGGCCAGACTGTCAATCTTACTTTGGCATTACCCTAAAAGTAGGGGACTTTATTCTTCTGCATGTGGCTATCCAGTATTCTCAGAGCCACTTATTGAATAGGGCATCATTGCTCCAGTGTGTATTTTTGTTTGCTTTGTCCAGAATCACTTGGTTGTAGCTAGATGATTTTATTTCTGGGCTCACCATTCTTTTCCATTAGTCTATGGGTCTGACTTTATACCAGCACCATGCCATTTGAGTACTAGAGCCTTGTAAGTACAATTTGAAGTCTGATACATGATGCCTCCCAATTATGTTCTTTTTGCCTAAGATTGCTTTGGCTATTTGAGTTCTTATTGGTTTCATACAAGATATGACAACTAAGTTTGTAAACTCATCCTAGAAAAATGCTACCCACCTCATTGCTGAATACCACGACAGCCACATTTGAAGAACTCCCTTGGGGAATATGCACTGATGCCTGTGCCTAGCCCCCTCTTCCAAGCAATTTTGAAACTCTTTCTTTGGAATGGCCATCAGAGCTGTCATTGTACAGCACATAAAAACATGCAACAACAACAATGAGCACCACTCAGCCAGACTCTGCCGCATGTTGACATGAACAGGGCTGTAAAACACTGATATAGCAAGGTTATGAAACTACTGAGTTGTTTGTACAGTGCTGCCAAGGTAAGTGCCCAGTGGCAAGTTCATGAACTTCATTGTCAGACTTTTAAACAACAGACCAATGGTCAGTCCAGAAAAGGAGTTCTCAAATTGCTCTGAAGGGTAGAAGAGACACAGGTGTCGGTTTATAATTTCCTAAGGGAAGTAGTTCAAAGGTGACTGCAGTGATATTCAGCAGTGAGTTATGTAGCACTTTTTTCTACATAGGACAAGTTTGAGTACTTAATTGTAAGACCTTCTCTGAATGTTCACCAGTTTGTTACAGTCCCTTGGGTGGTCAACTTACAGAGGTTCTACTATAATTTGTGTACATTTATTTCTAAATGAGATTTGCTGAAGACATTTACCAAGGCTAGGAGTTTTGGGGTAGAGGCATTAGGGTTTTCTAGATATAAGGCTATGGCATCACCAAGTAGTGACGGTTTGACTTCCTATTCCCCAATTTGAACGCCCTTTCTTTCTTTCTTTTGCCTGATTGCTCTGGCTAAGACTATTTGTCCTATGTTAAATAGAAGTGGTGACAGTGTCAGCTCTTGTCTCATTTTATTTCTTAGGGAAATGCTTTTAATTTTTCAACATTCAGTATGATGTTGGCTAAAACAAGATTCCTATTTCTTACCATATACAAAAATTAACTCAAGATAGATTAAAGACTTAAATGTAAGACATGAAACCATATAAACTATAGAAGAAAATAGAGGAAAAATTCTTCTAGAGATTGGCCAAGACAAAGAATTTATGATTAAGACCCATATGGGTCTTAGCAACAACAAACAAATAAATGGGGCCTAATTAAATTAAAAAATTTCTACACATCATGGCAAGTAATCAATAGCTTAAATAGACAACATATTAAATGGGAGAAAATGTTCATAAACTATGTATCAGATAAAGAACTAATATCCAAAAATTCACAAAGAACTCAAATAAGTCAGCAAGAAAAAAAACAAATTACCTCATTAAAAAGTAGATATTAAAAGTATCTCATATTTTGAGACACACAAATGCCCAACAAACTCGTGAATAAATGGTCAACATCATTAATCATCAGAGAAATTCAAATGAAAGCCACTATCAGAATGGCCATTATTTAAACATCAAAAAAAAATAGATATTCACAGGATATAGTGAAAAAGAAATGCTTGTAGACTCTTGGTGGCACTGTAAATTCACAACCTCTATGGAAAACAGTATGGAGATTCTCTCAAAAACTAAAAGTAGAACTATCATTTGATCTAGCAATCCCACTACTAAGTATCTATCCAAAGGAAAAGACATCATTATACCAAAAAACCACTTGCACCCAAAATGTTTATCTTATTACTATTCACAATTGCAAAGATATGGAATCAACCTAAATACCCATGAACTGATGAGTGGATAAAGAAAGTGTGGTATAGACATACCATGGGGTACTACTTGACTGTAAAGTGAAATAATTCCTTTTGCAGCAATTCAGATGGTGTTGGAGAACATCCTAGGTGAAGCATCTCAGGAATAGGAAAACAAACACCATATGTTCTCACTAATAAGCAGGTGCTAAAATAAACGATAGGTGTACGTGGCCATACGGTGCTGTGAAGGTCGATGGAAGCTGAAACATGGAGAGTGGGAGAGGGATAAGTTTAATAAAAACTCACCCATCAGGCACAATATACATTGCTCTTGTGACAGCAAACTACAAGCCCCAACTTCAGCATTGTTCATTTCGCCCAAATAACAAAAACACTTGTTCCCCCTTAATACTTTGAAACATGAATAAATTATAAAATAAATGAAAGTAGAAGTATTCAAAATAACTTTTACAGAGTAAGTTTAAGGCCTAGTCTATAAGAAGAGCATATTTCTTTTTCTGTCCTTGTCACCCTTGTTGAGTCAGTTAGCTGTCCCAGCGTCACAAGTGATTAGTTTAAGTGAGAGACACCAACATGTCTCTGCTATGCTGTTTCAGGTTCTCAATGTGTCTGGAAAGTGACTGTCTGCAGTCATGGAAGAAACATGTTCAGTCATACACAAGGCAGAGGAAAATAAAATCTTATTTCTTGTGATTGGGAAAAAAGAAAGAGTTTCCATTTTCATACCACTAAATTGTATTTCTCATTAGAGAGCACATTTAATTTCATTATTGACATTGTGGTAAGTGGAAACACCAGAGGCCTAGACTCGGGGGACCTGAACTAACTCCCTTGCTCAACTGTGGGAACCAGACAAGGCATTTATTTACCATTTCTGTGTCTTGGTTACCACACCAGTCAAATACATGAAAGATGATGTCTAAGATTGTGTTAAATGCTAAAAAAGCTATGATGCTGTGATCATTAACATTGCTATTTTTATCATTTGAAAGCCGTGGACTGCCTCTTATGTGATATTTTAGAAAACAAGCCACATATAATCCCTCAAATTTAGAATACTCTGCTATCACATGAACAATATTTTTAAGGATTCACGACAGAGAAGGAGATAAGTTTTTAACTGAAATGGTAGCTTTAGCTACAGTCATAGACTATCACACCAGATCCTAAACTAGGGACTGCAGCCTTTCCTGGCTTCTAACACCTAAGATTGATTCAGAGAAGAGCATGCAGCTTAAACTGGAGGAATGGGGTTAAAACGTGGGTGTTGCAGTAACTATAATAGTCAGAGAAGGAGAATTATTGATTTTTCACAGTAAGACTTCCATTGTAATAGGTGCCTTAGACACTTGAGATTTTATTGAAATATTTTGAAATATTTTAGTTCCCTGGAAGCGTAACTAAGATCTATTCTCTAGAAAAGAGTATCATTTCCCAATGACCTTATACGTAAAAGTTACATTTACACAGATAGATGCAAAGTCCTGTTTCCCAAGGAAACTACCAAACATTGCAAACACATAACGGTATGAGTGTGCACGGGCTGCTATAACAGAGCATCACAGACCAAATAGCTTAAGCAACAGGGATTTATTTTTTCATAGTCCAAAACAACAGAAATAAATTATTACGTATGTGCCCAAGTGACTCTTGACAAAGGTAGCACAGAAGCAATTCTATGGAGAGAAAATAATCATTTCAGCAAAAGCTAATTAGACATGCATAGGCAAAAAAAAAAAAAAACCTTGTAAAAATTATCTCAAAATGGATTATGGACTTAAATGTAAGACATAAAACTTTTAGAAGGTATTCAGGACAAAATCTTTAAAATCTAAGACTTGGAAAGGAGTTCTTAAGCACGACACAGATAGGATAGTGCATAAAAGAAAAAGGTAATAAATCTGAATTTATCAAAATAGAAAACTTTTTCTGCAAAAAACTTGGTTAAAAAGATAAAAGAAAATATTTTCTCTGACAGAGTAGAAGAAAACAGTTTTGAATCCAGCAAAGGAAAAATATCTCTATGCCTGTCTACATACAACAGTAAAGAACAATTAGCTTAACTAGAAAATCAGCAAAATGCTCAAGAAAATTTCCCTTATTGCTGATGACTCCTATCAGGATAGCTAAAATTAAAGAAAATCAATGACAATTACTAAATTCTGGCAAAGATGTGCAGAAATTGGATCACACACACATTACTGGTGGGAATGTAAAACAGTCTAATCACACCAGAAAACAATTTGGCAGTTTCTTTACAAACAAAGCATGCAAGTACCACACAAACCAGCATTTAAACATCTGCACATTTATCCCAGGAAAATGAAAACTTATATTAACACTAACATTCTGTACACAAATGTTCTTCATTGGTAATAGCCTCAGACAGGGAACAACTCAGGGGTCCCTCAACAAGTAAAAGAAGCTTGGCTATACTCATATCATGAAATGCTATTCTATAATAAAAAGGACAAAATATTGATACAGCAACCTGGATGAATGTCTGGAAAATTACAGTGCATGATGAAAAGAGCCAAAACTGAGAGATTATGTAGTGTATGATTCCATTTGCAAAGTACTTTTAGATAATAAATTATGGAAATACAGACCGTGTTAGGAGTTGCCTGGGGTTAGGAAGACAGTGGGTGGCAGAGGGACCTGGGTATGGCTATTAGAGGAAACCCTGGCAATGCTTGATCTGTATCAATGGGAATATCTTGGCTATACACTGCAATGTACTTTAAAAGGTGCTACCTTTGAGAAATATGGATAAAGGGAACTGGATATTTCTCAGCAGTGTTTCTCATAACTGCAGATTAATTTTGCAATTGTCTCTGAAAAAGAAAAAAATTATCGTATGTGGTTTACAAGTTTGGCTTACAATATATTGTATATATGTTAGAACTAATTTAAAGTGACATGATGTATATTTACATTTGTGTATTCAATTGCAGTCGGAACCTATATGATGATGATTTGGTTAATCAACCACACATCTCTATAGTCCTATGAGATTGTAATGTGATATTTTTTACTGTACCTTTTCTATATTTAGAAACACAAGTACTTACCATTGTGTTACAGTTGCCTATACACTATTCACTACAGTAGCATACTATATAAGTTTTTTAGACGAGGCACAATAGGCTATACCATATAGGTACATATTTATTTAGGTTGGTGGGAAAGTAATTGCTGTTTTTGCATTGTTGAAATTGCCCTTTGATACTGGAATACAATAAATAAATGTGGTTATATTATACATCATTTAATGTGGCTTTCTTGCTTTTTTGATAATGACTTATTCCTTGATATTTATTTTATATTTATTTTGGACTATGGAAATGATGTTAGACAAAAAGCAAAGTCGAGCTAACTCGCAACATCAAGAACGCATTTGGCCCAGGGACTTCTAACAAACATATGGTGAAGTGATGGTTCAAGAGGTTTTGTAAAGGAGAAGAAAGCCTTGAAGATGAGGAGCGTAGTGCTGGCCATCAGAAGCCGACAATGACCAGTTGAAAGCAGTCATCCGAGCTGATCCTCTGACAACAGAACTCACTGTGGACCCTTCATTCGGCATTTGAAGCAAACTGGAAAGATGAACAGTTTGCTAAGGGGGTGCTTCATGAGCTGATGAAAACCAGAACGATCATTATTTTGTCTTCTTTTATTCTATGCCACAACACCGAACCGATTCTTGATTGGATTGTGACATGCAATGAAAAATGGATTTCATACGACAAGCAGTGGCAATGGGCCCAGCAATTAGACTTAGAGGTACATCCAAAGCACTTCCCAATGACAAACATGCAGAAAAAGTCACTGTTTGGAGGTCTGCTGCTGGTCTGACCTACTGCAGCTTTCTGAATCCTGGTAAAAACCATCTGAGAAGGGTGCTCAGCAAATGCATGAGAAGTATCAAAAACTGCAACATTGTACACAGAAGGGGCCCAATTCTTCTCCGTGATAGACACCCAACCACGTATCTCACAACCAGTGTTTCAAAAGTTGAATGAATTGGGCTACCAAGTTTTGCCTCATCAGCAACATTCACCTGACCTGTCGCCAACCGACTGCCACTTCTTCAAGCATCTTGATAACTTTTTTCAGGGAAAATGCTTCCACAATCAGCAGGATGCTGAAAATGCTTTCCAAGAGTCCTTAGAATCTCAAAGCATGGATTTTCATGCTGCAGGAATAAACAAACATTTCTCATTGACAACAATGTATTGATTGTCACTGTTCCTATTTTGATTAATAGAGCCTGGTTAAAATGATTTAAAATTTATGGTCCAAAGCCACAATTATTTTTCCACCAGCCTATCCTAGCAGACTGCACTACCCAGCTTTGCATAAGTATATTCTGTGATGTTTGTATGATGATATTGTCTGAGGACTCATTTCTCAAAACATATCCCCATTATGAAGAGATGCATGACTGTGTTTGGGAAAGGCTGGGTGTCAAAGTTTGCTCTTTGATTGGAGACCAAATAGAAGTATATTGGCTCTTCAAGTCATTCAAAGCAGGAATACCCTTCCCCTTCTCACAGATACACTTTGCTTTGTTGACTTTTTCCAAGATGGAACAATCTGTTCTTTCCTACAGTATTTAAAGAAACTGGTAATACTCTTTCCTGACTATCTCAGAGGTGTTCCGGAGAGCTACTTAGTACCTCATTGCTCCCCGTTCATTCTGATTTGCAGGATTGAACTCTGAAAATATACAATCCTATGTTCTTGAGTCAAATTTTCCATTGGCAGCATTTTCAATATTCATATTCTTTAACCTCTTGGACTTCCTCTGAATTAACATTTTGCAAATAAGCTTCTAACTTTGGTGATAATCCTTTAGGCATACATTAAAAAATGTTGCTATTTAATTAGTCACTTTCCTCACCCCTCACTGACCATTGATGATGACTAACTTATTCACATGTTGTATCACTTACATTTTTCAGAACAGCTCTTCCTTGGGAATAACTTTTTCACGTAAGCACAGGTAACATATGTGATTCTCTTACTCCTTTGAATTTTTAAATGTTCTCCACCTCCGTTTTCATTTTAACTGCACGGCAGATCTTAATAGCACTTTCCACCTTCTCGTGGCTTTTGGTATTTATCAAACATGATGCACTTAAATTATTCATAAAACACCTCAACGCTAAGGAAAAAATGACCCTGCAGTGTGATTAGAATCAGTGTGATAGGAGAGGAAAAGATGACCTTATACAAATTATAGGGCATTCTATGGCAGACAGAGACGCTATTTCCTCTTAGGAGAAAATATCTATTCATAGCTATGAAAATTTGTCATTTGAAATTTCATAACAGAGGAGCTTATATGGCCAATTTTATAAATCTGATTACTCTTTCGATTGCATTAAAATGACAATTCCTTTGGTTTAGCTATTTCTATGTCATTACTAATATTTGATTAATATTTTGTTCATAGTCTGTTATTTTAGAATTTTGATTAAGAATATGAATTTGATTATTACTTTTTAACTGTATTAAAAAGAGTTCAGATCTTTTAATTAACTTTTAAATGTGTACTTTAAGTGTAATACTACAATACAGGACTGTTAAATGTAGGCACAATGTCATACAACAGGTTTCTAAAATTTATTCATCTTACATGACTTTGTACACACACAGTATCTCAGATAACATAGAATGTGTAAAACTCTTAATATCAGACCTGACACCAAAGCCAAAAATTCACTAGGTAAAAGTTGTTTTTAAAAATAAAATAATAGAGCAGTGCCTGTGGCTCAAAGGAGTAGGTCTCAGCCCCATATGCCGAAGGTGGAGGGTTCAAACCCAGCCATGGCCAAAAAAACTGCAAAATAAATAAATAAATTAATTAAATAAAATAAAAATGAGCAGTATTCAACTATTCAACTTTTAAATCAGTTTCAGGTTCAGAAAATGACAGTTAATAAATCTCTTCTTAGGGATGGCACCTGTAGCTCAAAGGAGTAGGGCTCCAGCCCCATATGCCAGAGGTGGCAGGTTCAAACCCAGCCCCGATCCCGGCCAAAAACTGCAAGAAAAAAAAAAAATCTCTTCTTTGTCATCATAATCATTTAAGAAAATGAAAGAGGTACACCAAATAAGATTGGTAACCTCAAATACATAAATATCAAAGAAGACTCATGTAATGAATTATGGAATATTATGGATATATTCACGGTACTGGCCCGGAAGCCAGGGAACTAGGATTGTTGGGGACATAGAGAACCATTGCTTATCTTGTCGTAATCTTCAGTGTTCAATGTTCATGTATGCACTACATATTTAAAATAATAACAATATTACAATAAAGCAATGCAACAATGCTATAATCAAGATGCACTACATATTTAAAATAATAACAATGCTACAATAAAGACAGTAACAGTAACTTAAACACATAATAAGGCAAGTTGGCTGAGCTCTCCGATTTGCCAGGACTTCCTTGTTCTTCAGAATAAGGGCTTTTTGTTATAATATGAGAGCAGATTCATGGAGCATATCCAATCATATTTTTACAGTCTCACTACACTTAGTTTTCCAGACTTTACCCATGAAAGCAAATAGAGCTTCTTTGTTCAGCCTTACCAATTTAGATACTGGAACGTCTGCCTGTTCACCAGGGATGATATTAAGATATGTTCCTTTAATGTCCGTGCTATCAAATTTCTCAAATTTGCATTCAAATTGGCATTCTTTCCTGGCAATTTCTCCATCACATACTTTTTTGCATTAGCTTTTATCTTTAAAATATTTAAGTTTTAAAAAATATTTAACTATAATGTTTTTAATTCTTTATTCTGAATTTTCTTGGCATCCCATTTAATTATGCAGGAGAGAGGAGTGAGCCATATGCTGTTCATCCCATCCCAGTCGAGGATTTGAAAGACCTTCCCTCTATAAAATTGATCTCATTTGGGGTTTGGGTAGCTTTTTTATTTTAATTTTTACATTTGGCTATCTAGAGCATCTGGAATCTTAGGGTATAAAAGGAAAAGAAAAGAGATCTAGCTTTATGAATTTTCTTATCCACAGTTATCTTACTAATAGGCAAACCCATTGATTTAAACGTCAACTTTAACATGTGATAAAATGCCTAAAACTTAAGTAAATTGCCCATTTTCCTCTTTAGGAAAACACAAAGACTCTTAGGACAGTTGCATTTAATATTCAATTCATGAGGGGTCTCAGCTTTTTATTTATTTTCTAATCTGTTGTATTGCTCTCAGTAAAACATTTCATACATGTAAGATAATAACGTGTTATTCATATAACTAGTAATAATAAAGGGGCACAAAGCTGCTCACCACAGAGATTAAGCTACAAAGAGATGATTATTCAGTCAATTGGTAACATTATTCACTTTGCCATTAACTCCTGCACCCCCAATATGTACTGCTATCACGGAGGGATGGATGTTTGTCATTTATTTAAATTTTGGCCTTCCTATATACATGTGTATATGTGGGCTTATTTTATACTTAAATATATAAAGTTTTACATATTAGATGTTATATTTTATAATAACTATTTTTTAATTGAGTTGAGTGGCATTTTTTTGTTCAACATTATTAAATATATTTGTGGCATTTATTCTTTTTAAGTAATAGTTTATTCATTTTCATTACTAAATAGTATTTTAACATGTGACCATATTGTAAGCTGATGATCTAGTTTGCTTTCAATGGCTCACTGGGTTGTATCTCATTTACTTTGGAAGGCTGGTCTATCATCCCTTAGTTGATCCTTGGGAGTAAACCTTTTCCTTAAAACCAGCCCCTGGAGGAGCAGACTCATCTATCAAGTCAATGTACTCAAATATAAGAGAGGGTGCAAAGGCTTCTTGAAGGGATTTCCCTTTTCAGTACCTTAAAGACAGAGAAAATACAGACAAGAAGGAGAAAACATAATTTCAGGATTTTTACTCATTTTTATTCTTGGCATGGGTCAAGCTTGGTCACTATGAGTTTTAAATGGTCTTAGTATGTATTATTATGTTTGTGATAAAGGGTGAATAGAGGTATAGAAGTAGCAGACATAACTTAGCTTTCTCAAATCCTTTACCAGTAAAAATATTTCAACAATATTGTGGTACTTTGAGATGATAAATTAACAATATATTTTCTACCACAATACAAGGTCTGACAATAAGTTCATGAACTCATCCTAGAAAAGATGCCACATAGCTCATTGCTGAATGTCACCACGGTCACGTTTCAAGCACTCCCCTCGGCCATCTGGGGACTGTAGTGATACCAGCACTGAGGTACGCAGTGACGAGTTTGTGAACTTAATTGTCTGACCTCCTATGATGGCAGCTCTGATGGCCATTTCAGAATAAGAGCTCCAAAATAGCCTTGAAAGGTGTACTAGGCGCTAATGTTAGGCGTTAATGTTACCCACAGCTTCCTACCAGGAGTACCTTGAGGATGACTGTAGTGATATTTAGCAACGAGATCTGTAGCATGTCTTCTAGGATGAGGTTCTGAGTTTAGTTGTCTGACCTTATATGAGTAGGATCATTAAAGAAGCATGGCTTATATTTTATGTTAATAGCATTGAAAATACAGCAATAACACACACCAATATAACGATACAATAATACAAATAATGAAATAATACAATAACAATATACAATAATACAACAATAATAATACATAACAATAAAAAATACAAAGACAATATGTAGAATTTATATAGCATTTACTTTGTATTAA
This sequence comes from Galagoides demidoff, assembly GCA_963574575.1. Lineage (NCBI taxonomy): Eukaryota > Metazoa > Chordata > Mammalia > Primates > Galagidae > Galagoides > Galagoides demidoff. The sequence goes on from CAUYQV010112068.1 coordinate 23,406, forward strand.
GTATTATAATTAATCTAGAGACGATTTCAACTACAAGGGAGGATGGGCTTGGGTTATATGCAAATACTATGCCATTTTACGCAAAAACCTGTGTAACTGTGGTTTGGGTTGGTACCCACCAGGGTACTGAAACCAATCCCTGAACTGACAACCAGAATGTCAGTCTATCTCCTGATCACCAAGGGATGACTGTGTGTTGCTGAAGATTGACAGGAGGAATGAATTGCAGGTGAATCTCACTGTGGTCCATGCCTATCTCTGTCAGTGATTTTGCAAGGACAATGCTTCTTCCACTCTATATTTTTGTAGCCAGGATGTAAATAATAGTCCTTCTCCGCCCATTCCTAGCATCCTCACCTCCTCCCTCTACCTTCTTATCCTGAAATTGAAATGTTACTGTGAACTCTTTATGAAAATGAGGAGCAGAAGCCACCAAGGGCAGAGAGCACAACCCGGAGATCTGGAGCCCTGAGTCCTAGTCTCTCATCTGCCATAACCTAACTTGGTAATTTCTGAAAATTAACCATGCTGAGGCTAAGATTCCACTTGTGCAAAACAAAAAGACTATTCTTAACTCAGAGGTTGTTTCCAGAGCTAAATTTGAGTCACAGAGGGAAAATCTAGAGTCAATAAGCAAAATTCTGTTCTGCTGATCTTGAGCTGTGTTTGGTAAGCATTCAAGACCTCAGCAATTTTTTTACATTGGAACAGTTAGATAAGAGACATCAAATCTGATGATCTTCTGAAACCCCAAGCATTCTCTGCAGTTTGAAATTAAAAAACACTTCACACTCTGCAACATTTCATATTGATATTGATCTTTTTCTTTCTAATAAACTGGGGACCTGGCCTAAGTTTGCAGAACTCAATAATTTTATGGTTTGCTATAACTCTCAGTTTCTCAGGGAATTGCATCCTACTTGCTTGGAAAATGTTATCGAGGCTATGGATGATTTAAGGAAGCCCATGAGACTAATCAGTCATCCCTATACATTCTGCAGGGTAAAACAGAAAAGTAAACAAACAGAAATTTCTGGACAACTCTTTATTTTAATAATACTCACAAATCCTCATGTTTCATGCACAAATGCCTAGACACGCATTTCATTACTTTATCAGAAACTGTTCAGGTTGAACTCAGAAATGCAGTTTTATTCTGAACAAATTAAATGTGTAGAAGTTTACTAAAAATATTCCATTTAAATAGATTTGTATTCCAGAGGTATTCTCAACAGAGTTGTACTTCCAGTTGCACAATCTCCAGTCCTTCTTACTGATAAAATTTGTGTGATAAAAGTGATCATGTATCCTAGTCTGATAATTACAAGAGTGATACTTCCTTTAAAATTATTTAGGCCAAACTAAAAATTGTGAACTCTTTTTTTGACATCAGAGGTATGCGAACACATTTGTAGGCATCATGTTATTTAGATATCGTTTTATTCCAAATCAATTTACGTGATTATTGCAAATGTGAAAATATGTGTGTATATGTGCATGTACATATACACATGAATACCTGCACACATTTTTAAATAATTCTAAATAATCATTACATCATCATCCTGAGTTATTGCTCTATTCATTAAGATGTATTTTTGCCAAGAAAAAAGCTCCACTGTGAATTGACTTTGCTTGGCTTTCAACAGCCAATTATCTGCTAACCTCGCCATATGGACAACATTTAAGAAACTGTCCCCATGCTGTGGTTTTGATACAGTATAAAAAACGTGTCTCAATAAAAGTAGTTAGTAGGGCATCTTCAAATGTTTGGGTTTTCTCTCTCTTTTAATGGTGAAAGAAAAAGTTGTTTGTTTTTTTTTATTGAATGGTAACTATGTACATTAATGCACTTTTGGGGTACAGTGTGGTGTTTTCACATACATTAAAGAAAAAGATTTAAAAAGTTTTATGAAGTAAAATTTTACTGTTTCTTCTACTCCTATCCCCCAGGCATACCCAATGCTAATGGATTGGCATATACAATATCATTCCACGTTTCTACCTGTGTTCATACAAACATATGCCAATGTGAGCATGCTTGCACACACACACACATACACACACTCTTGCAAACACACACTGTTCTTTACCGTTTGGCTGTCATTCACTGCACTATTGTTTCAGTACTGGACAGGAGAAGGCGCGTTTAGGAAACTGCTCCAACAGCTTTTTATGAAAAGGGCATGGCAGTAGGATTGAGTAATTGGAGAAAGTTTAGCAAAGCTGTTAGAAGTTAAAATAGAAAGCAATAAGGACCAAATGTGCATGGGAAGTGGAAAGAATGAAACGTGCCAGTGACAGAGACAGTGCTGTTAACATTTACAACGGAAGTAACGGGAAGATGAGCAAAGCTGATAAGGACATACAACTGTTTAGTTTTGTAGGATGATAAAGTAGTATTTTAAAGCCATAGGAAAATAAATTTAAAAAGCATTGAAATGCTATAGGAGAACACTTAAGTCAGTAATTGATCAACAGTGAGTTTGTGTCTAACTGATCGTCCACTTGTCTTGACGTAACTTGACAAACTATTCGATCTCCATCTCATGTTGTCAACATAATGTAAGACCCATATAACGTGACCTGGTTATTAAAAAGATGAGATTGCTCAAATTACAAGGTAAGCTTAGGGCCCTGGACATAATACATTTAATTTTATTTTTCACTTTGAATTAAAAATACTAATATTAATCAATTGAGGCAAGATAATACCCTGACTTATACAACTACTTGATTTTACTTTATTGAAAGAAATCCCTTTCTATTATTCCTACCTAAAAATTTCATTACAAAAAATTAAGTTCTAGTTCACATGTAAATTCAACATGTTTTCTTGCAAATTTATGAACCAGTGTTATAACTAATGGAGAGATCTTTACATTTGGGTCCATATCTACTCATTTGGGCAAACATGGCTTTTATGTTTGGCTTGAAACACATCTATTGCTTTTGCACTACACCTTGTAAGATAATTTTATGATCATAAATGTAAATGTACAAATGGAGACCAGTTATTGATTATTAGGGATAGGCTCTTTCTAACACTTACAGCATTTCTGAGATGATTCAAAAAAGGCACTTACTCC
>CAUYQV010112076.1:0-35606 GCA_963574575.1 Galagoides demidoff
CCCACCCCCTTCCCATATTCTAAGGCTATAATTAGGTTATGACATTCCTATAAAAGCTATGAATTAGTTTCAAAGTAGGGCTGTGTACACTGGATACTTTTTCTTCCATTCTTGAGATACTTTGCTAAGAAGAACATTTTCTAATTCCATCCATATAAACATGAAGGAGGTAGAGTCTCCATCTTTCTTTAGAGCTGCATAGTATTCCATGGTGTACATGTACCACAATTTATTGATCCATTCGTGGGTCGATGGGCATTTGGGCTTCTTCCATGACCTGGCAATTATGAATTGGGCTGCAATAAACATTCTGATGCACATATCTTTGTTGTAATTCGATTTTTGGTCTTCTGGATATATACCTAATAAAGGAATTGCAGGATCAAATGGCAGGTCTATTTTTAGTTCTTTCAGTGTTCTCCAGATGTCTTTCCAAAAGGAACGAATTAATTTGCATTCCTACCAGCAGTGTAGAAGTGTTCCCTTTTCTCCACATCCATGCCAGCATCTCTGGTTTTGGGATTTTGTAATATGGGCTAATGTTACTGGGGTTAGGTGGTACCTCAAAGTAGTTTTGATTTGCATTTCTCTGATGATTAAAGATGGAGAGCATTTTTTCAAATATCTGTAGGCCATGCACCTGTCTTCTTTAGAGAAATTTCTATTCAAATCCCTTGCCCACCCTGAGATAGGATTGCTTGTTTTTTTCTTGCTAATACGTTTGAGTTCTTTGTGGATTCTGGTTATTAAACCTTTGTTGGAGACATAACCAGCAAATATCTTCTCCCATATAGAACAGGAGAAAATATTTACAAGCTATACATTCAATCATGGACTAATATCTACAATCTATTACCATTCAAATCAGGAAGAAAAAATCCAATAATCCCATTAAAATATGGACAGAAGGCAGAAACAGTTTTTTCAAAGGAAGATAGGCAAATAGCCAACAAACATATGAAAAAATGCTTATCATCACTAATCATCCAAGAAATGCAAATTAAACCACATTGAGATACCGTCTTATCCCTATCAGAATGATCATTACTAAAAAAATAACAATAGATATTGGCATGGGTGCTGTGAAAAAGGAATGCATATATGCATGTACACTGTTGATGGGAGTGTAAATTAGAACAATCTTTATGGAAAACGTTCTGGAGATTTGCCAAAGAACTAGTAATATATCTACCATTCATTGCAGCAACCCCAGTCCTGGGTATCTACCAAAAGGAAAAGAATTCAGTACATCGAAAGAACATCTGCTTGTAAATATTATCCCAGAACAATTCACAATTTCAAAAATATGGAATCAATCTAAGGGCCCATCAATTGATGAGTAGATTAGAAAAAGTGAGATATATATATATATACACACACATATACGTATATATATGTATATACACACACACACACACCTGTGGAGTGAGGTATACTCCATAGACACGTTTCACTCATGCTTCAAGCAGGAGGGAGTCCTGAACAGCAAAGTCAGCGTGGACTATGGAAGCTGCATCCTGAGGCCAGGCAGCTCTGAGGGTGCCAGTGCCATGCTGAAGCACTTCCTGGGCCATGATCCTAGACGGGACTCCTTCCTCCTGAGCAAGGGGCTGTAAGCCACAGGCATGCTGACCATACATATATACTGGATTACACTGGACTATACTGGATTACACACTGGATTATATATACACATACACTTCATGGTGTACTACTCAGCCATCAGTATCAGTGGTATAAAATAAATAACATCTTTTGCAGTAGCTTGGATGGAAGTGGAGAACATCACCCTAAGTGAAGTATTTTAGGAATAAAAAACTACCACCACATGTTCTTACTAATATGTGGGAGCTACACAATGGGTAGATATGGTGATATAGGACACTGAAAATCAGGAGGGAGGTGAAAGATAAAATCATATTTATTGGGCACAATGTATATTACTCTGGTGATGGTTCCACTAAAAGCCCCAACTTCAGCATTATACGATTCATTCACATAATAATAATACTTATACTGGCTTGTTATTTTGAAAACAAGAAATACTAAAACAAAAATATCTATAAATAAAATTGGATTAACAAAATTTTATTTGTGATATGTCAATGGATTACTGTGATTTGGTTAGCCATTTGTCAAAATAGGGTTATTTACCATGTACTTGGCAAATTAGTAAAAGGATTAACCGAGAATGACAAAACAATTTTTAAAATACTTTATTGTTCACTTAAACAAAGTACATACAACTAATTCTGTAGTGATACATAAAATATTTAAAGTTTGCGTGCTTTCTCCCCTAGAAAGGGGAAAAACTCTTTACTCTCTCTATGTCAACTCTGTTTGGGTCTGAGGTAGGGAGGACAGTGGGTGATGGAGAGAGCACCTGAGTCAGGTTATTAGGTTCTGATAGGAAGGGTAGGTATGATGGTATCAGTTTCTCTCAAGTTTTATTCATCTGAGAACATTTTGATATTCTGTCCAGTCCTAAAAATATTGTCCTGGCTAAATAATTCTGAATTGACTCCTTACAGTTCTTGGAAAATGTATGACTTCCTTCTGGCCTCTGTTGTTTCTGATAAGAAATCCAGTGTAACTCAAATTATTTTTCCCTTAGAGATTAAGTGTGGGTTCTTTCTCATTGCCTTCAAAATTTTTTCTTGTCTTTACTTTCAGAAATTTGAATATGATGCTTTTTAATGTGGTTTCTTTAGGTTTAGTCTATGGTGGTTTATTCAGCTTCTTGAATAGATAGGGTTATTTCCTTTGCCAAATTTGGAAATATTTCTAACAGATTTTCAGCTTCTCTCTTATCCTCTTCTGGAACTTTAAAGACACAAATTTTGATCTTTGTTATTGACCACATGTTCCTCTGACTCTGTTCATTTTATATTTTCAGTCTATTTTCTGTGTCACTCAAGTTTACTAATTTGTACTTTGGATTTTCAAGTTATTGATTCTTTTATCTTTACATTTTGTCATTGAGCTCATCCATGTAGTTATTTGTTTCTTGAATATCAATCATTATATTTTTCTATTTTTAAACTTCCATCTGGTCATCTTTATATTTCCTATTTATTTGCTGAGACTATAATTTTTTTTTAAATTGTTTTAACCCTGTTAATAATTGCTTATTGAAGTTCTTTTATGATGATTGGTATAAAGTATTTATCAATAAATTCAAATATATCAATCTTCTTGGTGCTGTCCTCTACTGATTTTTTTTTCCCATGCAGTTTGAGAACTTTCTAATTCTTGAAGTAACTAGTGGCTTTTGATTAAAACTTGATAATTGCTGTTATGATGGTATATAACTCTGGATCTTATTTATACATTTGTTTTAACGGTCTTTGACACCACTCTTGCAAGGGACAGCAAAAGAGGGGATATCAGTGATGTCCCTATGCTGTTAAATGAGGGTAGAATTCTAGTTCAGTCTAATAATACATGGTGAGAGGGTTCTCCATCATGGCTGGACAGTGGTGGGGATTCTGGCTCTCAGTGAGGCTTCCCACTCAGACCTTCCTGGCTGGGAGGGGTAGAAGTGCCTCTTTCCTGCTCCTGAATTCCTCTATTCACACCATGAAAGGGGTGACCTCATTTGGTCTATGAGGTGGTGAGAGTCCTGACTCTCCACTGAGCCTCTTCAGACATCACCTTAGCAGGTAGGAAGGGACACTTAGTTACCACCAGATATTGTGGGTATCTAGGTTCTCCTCTCTGCCTTTGCTGATGAGGATAGGGACATGGCCACTGTTTTTCTTGTGATGGTTGGCTCGAGAAGACCAATTATTGTCTAACGATGTCTTTCTGGGCTGCTAACCCTAGCTTTATAATTAGAGACAGTAGGCTTTTGCTTGGACTTGTTTTTTGACATTCATCTGTTTCATTGCCAGCTTCTTCAACTCAAAGTCTGGGCCATATGTAGCAAAAAAAGGAAACCCAGGGAACTTATCATCATATCATACCTTCGGTTCCTAGTTTTTCTTTCTTCTCTCCATTTGTCCAAGTCTTCCTTTGTTTGTTTTGATATAAGAATGCCTGGGGTTTTAGTTGTGCATAATGGGAAGAATTGGGAAAAGTATATCTATTCCATTTTCCCAGATAATGGATTTCGAGTAAATAGACTTTGAGGAAGTGATTTGAGATGATTCATGGAAAATCAGAAGGCTGAACAATTACCCAATAATAGTCTTCCAGTCAATTCAAACTCTATGCAGAGAGACTGGTAATCATTTACATTCATTTTCATCAAGAAGTATTAAAAAACAGACTGAGGCCCATGGATGAGATCACACTAGCAATTTTATGACCTATCCCTTTAGGAAGAATGTTTTGAATAGTCTTCCTCAGAGAAATTCTTACAAATAGAACAGGTTTTCATTGGATTCTACTCAAAGGCATTTGTCATAACATGAAGGAGTCTTTTAAGACGCCTTTCATTTGATTGTAATAATATGTGTGTAGGCCTCGTAACATCATATGAGTATTAAATAGGCGTTTAATTGTTTTACAGAAAGTCTAAAGGTAACATTTGCTTTCAAAGTAATAGTTTTGTTTTTTTTTAAATTGATTATTCAATTACTAAATTACTTAATTCATTTAAGAAACGGTTTCACTCTATCACCCATGCTGGATTACAGTGGAGAGATCATAGCTCATTGTAGTCTCAAACTCTCAGGCTCAAGTTATCCTCCTGCCTCAGCTGCCTAAGGTGCTGGGATTATAGGAATGAATCACAGCATCCAGTCCAAAGTAATAGTTTTAAAGGCAGCTTGAGTTTATTTTATTCTCTTATATTTGTTTCTAAGGGTAAATAGTTCCAACCCTAGAATAGAAATGCTTAATCTCTCGAGACTCCTCAGATGAGTAGCCAAAGGGAGAATTGCTTGGCTACATGAATTGCAACATATTTTTAAGAAAAATCATGCATATCCAAAAGTGGATTCTGGCAACTTGGAATGGCATGTCACTATGTGGAATTCCCAAGGGAACTCTGAAACTCTCATGGAATTATGGGTTATAGCAGGAAACATAGTAGGCATAGTTTTTCTACCATCATAATAAAGTATGATCTGTGTAACATATTTTGTGTAATAAGTAATACAAGTGTAATCTAAAACAGGAGACTAATTTTATATAACTATTTAAGTGTACCATATGTGATAAAATATAGCCAAATTGTAATTATTTCCATAAAAATATGCATAAATTCTAACATTCCATTTAAAAAGCATATGATCTGCCTTGGTGAAGTTTGAGGCTATACATGTGATACATATTGTGATGAAGTGTCCTTTTTATTATATATAATCAATTATGAAAAAATATTTAAACGTTCTGGGAAAGCATAATTGTCTTCCTTATGTGATGAAACCAGTCAACCAAAAAAATATTACCAAGAACTGTGTTCTGCCATGGTAGACTACACATTTGTATAGTTTAATTGTTGAGAATACGAGGCTCACAAACACAAATACAATCCATTCCTTTGGTGTACCTTGGTCTACTGCTGTATTCTACAGTTATGGACTATACCTCTATTTGATATAGTCCTGTGGAAAATGGAGCCATGAATACCAGATGAGAAGACTTACTTGAATAACTGGAAAATATAAAGTATCTACCTTTTCCTATTGGATTAGTAATATGAAATTTATTTGTAAAGAGAAAATTTAAATAATGAAGTGGAGTAGATGAGACATGTGTAAGTGGTAAATATAGCAAGAGAACTAGTAAAGTCAATGGTCATAATTTCTTAGATTTGCTCCCAGGACATACCCACTTGTGTAAGATACTTAAATCAATATCTGAAATTATAGTATTATGCTTCTTAATACCTTCTAATACCAACACATACATTTTTACTCTGCTTAGTTAGGGTGGCCTTAACTATGTAGTATATTAATATTTATTAAGCATATGTAATGTACAAGACACTGTACTATTTACTGGAAGACCTATAGGCATGAGGAACACACAGAACCTGATTTCAACAATTCCCATAAATTATACTCCAAAACATATGCTTCTAAAGATCTTCTGCTCACCCTAGTGTACACTGCTCTTGCATTCTAAATACAAAATGGAAGGAACCAGGAAAAATGGAAATCTATCAGCACCTAGACAAGAGGCTACAACATACACTGAGAATGTCAGGGTAAAGGAGCTATTATAGGACTGATGGGGCTCAACCCCACTGAGTCCTTGATAATGAAGCCTAAACCAGTAAATTTGTGTGTTAATATAATGTAACGGCCTCGGGGGATTCCTATGTAGGGAATCCTAAATCTCTGGAGAAATGGTTTCATAACCATTCTCAGGCCCAGTGGATAAGGCCTGAGAATCTATTTGTCACCATAGTCCCTTACCAAGTAAGTAAATATGCAAGGAAGAATCACAAATATAACTTGGAAGTAGAAAGGAAAGAAAAGAAAAAGCAAAGAGGAAAGACCCAAACTGCGACCTTTCTCCTGACCACCAGAACCTCAGAGGAAATATTTCGGTGAAGCCTTAGAAGTTCTCAAGGGTTCTTTTTCAAAACATTCAACTTTCCTAGTTTTCTATTCTACCTGCTACCACAGCAAATTTCTCCATCAGCTCTGTGTGTAAACCATAGTCACCTAGTATTTATATTCCCAATAAATCCCTTAAATCTTGTTATTTAGGGTTTTATAAAGGTTCCATTACATAGGCATGACAGATGGAATCATTGATTATTGGTTATTGATTCAATCCCCAGCCTTTAGTCCACTCCTCCACCCTGCTTCTTTTCCCAGCAAGCAATAATCATCCATAAACTCAGACAGGATTGGAAGAGGCTTAATTATAACAAAAGACACTCCTCTCACCCTCATCACTTAGGAAATTCCAAAGGGTTTATAAGTTCTGTGCCAGGAACCAAGGATGAAGACCAAATATATGTTTCTTATTATATTTCAGTATTGGAGATCTTTTTGTGTTTCTGATTAGATGTATTTCCCACTGAAAGGTAAAATAAGAGTATTTTAAAGAATTTTCATGTCATTTGAAGTTTTACAATACTTCTCTTTTTGCCCAGCATCTCCCCCAGTGGTACATTGGTTACATCGATGACCCATAATTACACATTATCATTAACCTAAAGTCTTAGTTTAACATAGTTTCTTTCTTTGCGTTATGCTGTTCTAAGGTTTTGACAAATGCATAAGGTCATGTATCTGTATGTATTAAAATATCACGCAGAGTAGTTTCATTGCTCTAAAAGTCCCCTGTGCTTCATCTATTTATTCATCCCTCTTCCCACTCCCCCTAAACTTCTGCGAGCCATTGATCTATTTACGGTCTCTGGTCTCTGTAGTATTATGTTACCCAGAATGTCATACAGTTGGATTCACACAGCAAGTACATTTCAGACTGGCTTTGTTCACTTAGCAACATGCATTTGAGTTTCCACCATGTCTCTTTGTGGCTCGATAGTATATTTCCTTATATCATTGAATGATAATTCCATTCTAGGTATGTATCCCAGCTCGTTTATCCATTCATTCTTTGGAGGACATCTTGGGTGTTTTCAGATTGGGCGATTATGAATAAAGCTACTATAAATACATTTTCTATATGGTCTAACATATCATTTTTGTTGTTTTCCTACAGATCTCCATCCTACCACCCTTGTCACACCTCTCTAATAAGAATTCTTTACTTGATAGGCATGCTTCTTCTCATTAATGGGGGACTGTTGGTCCCCCATTTTATGTCTCAACTTGACTAGATCACGAGTTGCACACATAACTGACTAGACATTATTTCTGGGTAGATCTAGGAAGGTGTTCTTAGAAGATATGATGAGCATTTGTATTAGTGGGCTGAGCAATGCAGATTGCCCTTCCTATTGGGGGTTGGTACAGATACTGTCCAATCCACTGAGGGCTGAATAGAATGAAATGACATAAGAAGGAAGAATTCCCTCAATATCAATCTGACTGATTGAGCTGGGACATTAGTCTTCTGTCCTTGGACTGGGATTGAATGGCAGTGACCTTCTTGATCTTAGAATTTTACCATCAGCTTTTCTGGATCTCCAGCTTGCAGAAGGTAGGTCATCAGACTTAGCCTCTATAGTTAGGAGAATCAATTCCTTATAATAAATTTCTTTAATATATAGTCATATATCTACCCTATATTTCTATCTATCTATATCCTATGGATTCTGTTCCTCTGAAAAACCCTGACTAGTACAGTGTTTCTTTTTTTTTTTATCCTCCCCTCCCCCCTTTCTTTCCCTTTCCTTCCTTTCCTTCCACTTCCTTCTCTTCCTTCTTCTTTTGGATTATATCCTTCTTAAGAAGGCTCTGACGGCAGATACATTTTTTAAATAAATGCCTGAAAATACCTTTATTCCTCTTTCACATTAAATTTCTAGTTGATCTGTATGTTTGTTAGCTACTTTATTTATATCTGACTTACAATATTGCTGTTGTCATTCGTGTACCTGATTTTTGTGGGCTCTTATTGTTCCTTTCTGAGTCTGTAGGATGTAACTTAAACTTAAAAAACTTTTGATATATATAAAAATAGGCCTTGTTTGACTATAACTTTCATTGAGAGTTGAGAATGATCTGATAGCATTTCTGAGGAAGTGTTATATTCTTCCTTTGATAATTCCCTTCTCTTTCTTTTTTCTTCTTTCCTCTTTCATTGTTCATATAATTTGAAACTTAGAGTACCTAGGCTGATCCTCAAATTGCATAACTTTTACTACCTGTTGTTTATAACTTTTTCTTGTTAATGCTTTTTAGGATTTTCTAAACCCTTTCCATTTGCTTTTTAAATTCGGGCGAGCATACTTTTCATTTCCAAAAGTCTTAATTACCTCAAATTATTCCATTTCATAGCCTTCAATTCTTGCTTAATGGATTATTTTCTTTGTCTCTAGAAGGTAAAATTAATAATAGTTGTATTTATCCTTTATTTCCTCTCTATCTAGCCATGTCTTTGTATCACCTGAGTTTGTTTTTCTGTTTTTTTTTTAGTCTTTGGGGATTTTTCTCAGCTATTTAGTGACTTTGGGCTCTCTGTGTGTAATGAAGAATGCAGTAAGTTAATGTGGATTGGAAGCTCTGTGTGTGTCAGAAGGGTTTGTTACTCTGGGGATTCGCCTAGGGGTTATTTGGTGGGCAGAGATTTTTCCCACTGAAGTAACCCTTGAGTATGTCCGTTTGCTGTGTGTGTTGGTGGTGGTGGTGGTTTTAATATCTGAAAATAAAAATTACTTAACTTTATGCCATAAAGATCGAATCTTTTTTTTTTTTTTTTTTTTTTGAGATGAAGCCTCAAGCTATCTCCCTGAGTAGAGTGCCATGGCATCACAGCTCATAGCAACCTCCAACTCCTGGGCTCAAGCGAATCTCCTGCCTCCACCTCCCAAGTAGCTGGGACCACAGGCGCCCACCACAATGCCTGGCCATTTTTTGGTTGCAGCCATGATTGTTGTTTGGCGGGCCTGGGCTGGGGATTCGAACCCGCCACCTTATGTGTACGTGGCTGGTGCCTTAGCTGATTAAGCCACAGGTACTGAGCCAGATCAAATCATTTTTAGTGATGATTCTGATAGCAGGATGGAGAAGAAGATTATAGAGTCTAATATTTTAAAAGTAAAATTTTATTATTATATTTCTTATTTTAAGATGTAGGCCACCTCTTCCTGTCCTTCATCTGTTTGCTGCCTAAGTCTCAGGAGTGAATGCTCCAGGCGCACACGCACAGACACGATGAAAAGGCCTAAAAACTCTAATTTGTCCTTAAGCCAATTTTTTCCTTATTTTCTATCTTAACACTCTGCTTTCTGTGGGACCTTGCCCCTGAGTGTAAGTCTGTATAAATTTGCTCACTACTCTTCAGTATCACTTCTAAACATTTCCATCAAAACTTCCCCTATTCTGTTAATTGACTTACTATTCAATTTCTTTTTCATATTCCAATTTTTTTTTAATAATTTCTCATCTATTGTTATCTCTTCTTATACTCTTTTTTGGTTTTTGTTAGTTTAACTATTCAAAAATTACATTACTTATTTTAGTGACGAGCCAGGGGTGAAAGAATAAGCAAGTATAGCCCAACAATAATATTTAACTAAAAATAAAGGAATCTTTTTAGTCCTTTATCTCTGAAGTCTTTTTGTGGTCTCCATGTTTATTTTTCTCTTAATACATCCACTCCTATTAAATAGAGTTAAATATCATCTTTGTCAATAAGCTGCATAATAGTATGAACTACTTTAAATTGAATAAGGACTGTTTTGACAATGAATGAATTCAACTGAAGGTTACCATGAGACGGCATTTGGTGTAATTATTTAATTAATGGAAATGAAGTATTGCAATATTGAGGAACTTGAATACATGTTGATGGACACGGTGGATAAGAACTGTGGCCCAAAGCCAGCTCAGGGCAATTCACATTTTCAAATAATGAAATGATGAATTTTCATTGCCTCTTTCCTTTTTCCTCCTCTAGGCTTTGCATCTTGATTGAAGCAAAGACATCTGTCTTTTCCCAGATAGCAAGAATGTTGGTTGCTGTGGTAACATATTGACTGCGGAACTTAAAATAAAGGTGGCTCATTTCCAAATCATTTTTTTTTTCTTTTTCTTCACAAAAAAGACACACACTGGCAAGACAGCTCTACTGGAGCCTTTATAATCAACAAACCTGTTGTTTATTGAAGGATTACATCCCAAAACTTGCATGTTAAGCAGGTGAGAAAGTGGCTTTCATATATTTTTAAAACATAAGACACTGTACCACCTAATTTTTAATTCCTTCCTTCCTTCCTTCTTTCCTTCTTTCCTTCCTTCCTTTCTTTCTTCCTTCCTTCCTTCCTTCCTTCCTCTCTAATTTTTTAACTTGTGATAGTAGGGACCTGGGTGGGTATAGAGGAAGGAGGGGCCAAGGCACAGTGAAAGAAACTCTTCAAAGGCCTTGCTTAAGCAGAGCCTGGTTGCTAGGGCTTGAAAAGATTGTTATTTGTAGCTAACACAAAGTTATTCCAAAATGCACTCAGCCTTAGAAGCAAACATGTTCTAAACTTTTAAGATAGGATTGGATTGAATCTTCCAACATATAAAAATAATCCTTGACACTTTGGGATGTGCATATATTTGCGCATTAAATTTTCTGAAATTCCAAGAGAAAGGGAGGGAAACTAATTTCTTTGAATTAAGGACATCTATCTCAAATAACTGATATATCAGAACACTTGAATTATGTAAGTATTTATTCTGAAAAGCGTACTTTCTTCTGAGTCTTGTAGAAAGTTGCATTCATCAAAAACAAACATCACGACAGGAAAACAAACGTGTGATTCTACTTTCTTTTTAAAAAATTATTTACTTTCTTCTAAATATAGAGTTTTATAACTTGTTTACTTTCCATTTATTTGACAAATTTATATAAAGTAAATACTATTCGGTTGATGAGTCATAAATCTGAACTTTTAAAAATATGTTATTTAAATTAATTATGTAATTACTCCAAATTATGTTATAGGACTAGGTGGGGGCAATTTGCATAAAATTGGTCATTTTAACAACACAATAAATTCAGTAAGGAAAAGAAACAAAAATAATGTTATCTCTATTAACAGTTGACTATACTATTTGAGACAGTTTAAAGATACTGATTGGCCTTAAATAACTTTTTGAGAACATCAAGATTTATTTATTTATTTATTTATTTTTGCTGGAGCTTGGTTTGAACCCACCACCTCCAGCAGATGGGGCGGGCACCCTACTCCTTTGAGCCACAGGTGCCGCCCAACATCAAGATTTATTAACTGGCATTTTGGAGTAAGGATTAAATGTTAACACAGAGAAAATATAATTTTAATTTTTCTCCTTTTTGCATTTCTGATAAGGATATAGGCAGTCATAATGCAGTAAAGAGCTTATGCTAATTGGTCAGAGATTTTCAATGTAGAGAGGAACAGAGGTATATTTTCCCCTCATGCATGAGATTCCTGGAACACTGAACTCATAGCTGGATCTCAAAAATTTATAAACTTTTTTTCCAAGAATCCCCTTATTAGTACAAATAATAACAATAACAGAAAATTTTCTCCAGGCAAAGTTTAACAGATATAGGAAGCAGATGCTTGCCTGCGTGTAAATCACTGGTTCCTTCAGATGTTTCTACCATCATGGAGTTAAGTATGAATCCTTTAAGAACAAGGATCTTTGGAGATCAGTAGTAAAGAGAACATTTATAATGATATTCAGAAGGTAGAAATAAATTAGTAGAATATCTGTGTTTGCTTTTTTGTCTTTAATTGCCTTATTCGCCCTTCATCCCTCCTATGTTCTATCCCCCACACCTGCTATCTTGGTTCCCCTCTATGCCGGTTCCCCAGCTCTCAGCCTATCTGGCTTTATTTCTTTCATATTTACCTCACTTTATGAATTTCCTCTTCATTTTGTAATTGTTTTTCTTGATTCTCTGTTATTGGATCAGGCTGGTGAAGTGAGCTTTCTGAAATGTATTAGGGAAGTAAGTCAGCGAAACTCAGTCACTGAGATGTGTAAGAGGGGATGTATCTATATTTACTAGGGGTCCAGAAGGTGATAGGTATTTGCAGAGTGCTGAACTCATCCTGTTAGGAAAATTTTGAATGTTGGCTACTGTGCTAGGCATTATGAACTTTATTCAACGGAAGACCAGCTGGCATGTTATTGGTAAACCTGTTGCCAAATTTTGGTACCTAAGAAGTAAGATAGTGCGAAAGAATCCTGCAATTTGCCTCCAAGTGGATAGGATGTCAGAGAGCATGTTCAATAAAATATATTTCTTGGAGTTAATGTCTACTCTATCCATGGAATTACCCAGGGGAGTCAGTCAGCCAGATCAATAGATTCTAAATTGCATGTTCAACTGAAGAATCAAGGAAACAGAAAATATGGGATTCACTCATTTATTAATATGTAGGTACTAAATAGTTATAAAACATTGGAGCTATGCTGTAAAGAATTGAAAAATTAACAGAAAGATCTCTTGGAGGACCTAAACTCTAGCAGCATTCACGCTGGCCATTTTACCAGCCCATCAGTTTCCAAGGCTGGTGGAAGACCCACTGCTACTCTGAAGACTTGAGGAGGCACCAGAGAAGAACTCTTCCCTGGAACTGGTCTACATCTGAGCACTTGAGTTCCAAGAAATTGTGCATTTTGAGATTCTCTTAGATGTTTTTGATGTCCCAAGAAGCCTTATACAGAAAGAAATTCTTACACACTTGTTTTTATCTGTAATAGACCCACTTGGAATAGGAAAAATGAAAGACAACCACCTGGCAAGAAAATTGACAAAATCATATCATTTAATCAATGAATGAGTAGATCATGTCTCAGTAAGATTACTTTCACATCAAGTCACATCCTCATCGTTAGTTAGCTGTATTTGTATAGTTTTATTAAATGGCACTGCTTCCAAGAGTTATTTTTGAAAAATGTTATCCGATAGACCTTTTTCCCACTAGAGGGCAATTTTTTTTAAGATTGGTGATTCTATTCCCTCCTCAGTTTTTTGCTTTATGTACTTCCAGCACTTAGCATGGAATATAACTAGGATGTGATTATTAAATGAGGAAATTCCTTGAGAATATGTGAGGAATATTTCAGACAAGGACATTTCATGTTTGATTGCTTTAGATTTTTTCCTTCACCAATCTCCTCTTCTCTTCTCTTCTCTTCTCTCCTCTCCTCTCCTCTCCTCTCCTCTCCTCTCCTCTCCTCTCCTCTCCTCTCCTCTCCTCTCCTCTTTTCTTCCTAACAGATTCTCACTTTGTGATCTGGGCTAGGGTGCATTGCCTCAGCCTAACTCAGAGCAACCTCAGTCTACTGGGCTCAAACCATCTTTCTTCTTCAGCCTCCTGAGTAACTGGGACTACTGGCACACACTGCCATAACTGGCTAATTTTTCTATTTTTTTTTTTTAGAGACAGGGTCTTACTCTCACTCAGGCTGTCTCTAACATCTGACTTCAAGCAGTCTTCCTACTTTAGCCTCCTAGAGTGCTAGGATTATAGGTGGGAGCCACTACATCTGGTCTCTTCTTGATTTTTATTTAATTTCTTCAATAGTAATAAATATGTGTGTATGATTTTCCATGTAGATGTGTCTGCACACACATGTATTTGAGACCATGTAGAAATCAGAAAACATGCCACTTCTCAAGAACCTGGCAAGTCAACTTAACAAACTGAAAAGAGAATTGGAATAGAAATACAAAGATAGGGAAGAACTAAGAAACTATCCCAGGTTTCATAATGTGACAGGAGATTTGCAAACTTTTCTATATTTATTTGATATCTATGTGGTTTAAAAATCAACACATACAAGGAATATAAAAATAAAAATATCCTTCCTACACTAGCATACCATTCATTAATTTGTACCAGACAAGGCAGGAAACATTTTATATTAGTTTCTTATATGTCTTTTCGTAATTTAGGTAAATTCATGCAAATATAAATAAAATTTATATCCATCTTATCATATCATACTATACATAGTCTAACTTTTTTCTCTTACAATATCTTGGAGATCTTGCCAAATTAGTAGATTCTCTTATATGCAGCATGGAATGTTCCAGTGTGTGGATGTACTATAATTTATTTGCAAGTTCAGCATTGATGAATATTTATTTTCAGACATCCATATGCCTTTATAAAATATTCCATAATTAATAAATTTTTATATATATTATTTTGTAAGCTTATATGTAGGCTTGTGGATATACAGAATCCCCTAAAATCGATGACTGAATTAAAGGTTTGGTGAATGTTACTAAATTTACAAAGTAATATGTGAGAGAGTCAACCAAACCTTGAAAGACAAAGTAGTTTACGATCTGGAAGGCCAATGAAAAGTGATGAGAAATTCAGCCTTCACAAATTAGATGTGGATAGGACCTGTTGGTACATTCATTCTCCTTTTGGTAACAGTAAGGAAGACTTCTCATTCTCTATTTCCCATTTCTATGGACATTGTACTCAGCAAGATTGCTTTTGACTAACCCTAACATCAAGCAATTAAGTACATATGATACTTTTCTGAGAATATCTGATAGGCTCCTTAAAAGACCACATCGTCTGACCTTGTTGCCTCAACCTTTGAAGGAGATAAAGCTTTACTGTTGATTTTTCATTTACCCCTTCAGGCTTCAAAGAAAATGAAGTTATCTATGTGCTTTTATTTCTTTTTTTAGAGAACTTAATGGAATCACCATTAGTCTTGGGCACAGCTTCAGTTTTAACAAAAATGCTTAATTTAGCTAGTTCATTGTTTTAGAGACTGATTTGCCTAACCAAGGGGCTAAAACCCACATATCGAATTGGTGAACTTTTCTCTAATTTTTTATCTTGCATACTGTGTTGAAAATATTCATATGCCCAGATGTGTACACACACACACACATCGAGAGGCATGTAGAAATCATAAAATATGGCATTCATTAAGAAAAATAGCTCGTAACTCTAACGAAATGAAAATAGAATCAGAATAATGATATCAAGCTAGAGAACCATTAAGCGACTAAACATCATGATTGGGGATGCACAAAATTCCCGTCACTCCTTCTCTTTCCCTTCCTTTCTTCCTCTCTCTCTCTCTCTTTCTTTCTTTTTCTTTCCTTCTTTATTTCTTTCTTTTATCTATCTAATATTCTATAATTAAGCATTCTGAATGATTTCAATCATTTCTATAAATTAACAGTATTGAGGCTACATTGGTGTGAATTAAAGAAGATACAAAGCTGTTTAGGTGATCTTCTCAAAATAAGTTATAAAAACAGAGAATAGGCAATTAAAACATTTTCATGAATGATATTTAGTTTTCTGGTCAGGTTTTGGTATTAGGACCTGCTGTCTTTATAAAAGAAGTTGAGGAATAACCCTACTCTTTTGTTTTTTTAGAAGAGTTTAGATGAAATTGGAACCATCACATTCTTGCTGAAATTCACTAGTTAAACCAAATGTGACTGGAGTTTTTCTTTGTGAGATTGGTTACAATTATGGATTTAAATCTTCAAATAAATATAGAATAATTGAAAATTCTCTTTCTTTTTGCTTCAATTTAATTATGCTGCTTATGAAATTAACTATTTTTTCTGTTTTCAGAATAATTGGCACAAAGTTTTTCATAATAAACTCAATTTAGACTTTTTTTGTCTTTGTGACATTGCTTCTTTTCTAATTGACATTGGTAATTTTTTTTCTCAGTTACCACTATCTGGGTGATGGGCACACTTATCGCCATGAATCAAGCATAATAAAAGTGATCCACATAGCCAAACATATCTGTCATCCCATAATCTTTTGTAATAAAAAAGGAGATTATTCCCTGATGCCAGATCTAGTGATGGCTGGTGTATAAAATTTGAAGTCTGACCTTGGTAAAGAA
The DNA here is from genome assembly GCA_963574575.1 of Galagoides demidoff. NCBI lineage: Eukaryota > Metazoa > Chordata > Mammalia > Primates > Galagidae > Galagoides > Galagoides demidoff. The sequence goes on from CAUYQV010112076.1 coordinate 16,428, forward strand.
GTGGGTGAATGCTGGCTTGTTTTGTTTTGGCTTTGTTGTCACTTGTTTTGGTGGTATGTGTGGGGCTATATTTTATTCAAGTTAATTCAGAAAAAAATTGTTTAAAAAATAACACAGGAAAGATACTTCTTGTCACTGCTTTCTCTCATAAGAGCAGAGTTACAGACTAAGACAGAGAATACTAAAATAGAAAAGCTGTACATTTTAAAAATATGTAAGACAAAGGACATTTCTCAAAAGGATACAATTTTCTATTTTTTTTAAAAAAAGCCTAGATAATCTACTACTTTGTATTATAGTAGTGCTAATAATGTATACCAAATGTCTTAGGTTTTGTCTCTAAACAGAGGAGCCTGCAGCAAGGATTCAAGTAAGGAATCAATTTATTCAGAAGTTGCAATCCAACCAAGATCAGTGAAGCGAAGTGTGGAGAGATGAGAAGGAATGGGGTACATGATGCCTTTCTGTGCTGGCATCTGCTTCCCAATCTGCTACAGAGACGTGGAAATTCCCTCAACAGACATGTCGTATATGGGAATTCTCTGAAAGAGTTGCTAATAGTGGTTAACAAAAGGCAACACTGAGAAGGAAATTAACTGCTTTACTTTCTTAGGCCAAGTTTCCTATTGGTCCAAGTTCACCCCATGAGGATTAAGTTTCCCTTCCCTTTAGAGGTGCATAGTCTACTCACATGGAGGCTACTTACGAAGCCTGAAATACAGTATTGCTGTATTTCCTGGAGTCTGGAAGCAGAGATGCAGTTTGTTAGTGCTGAGGTGCTAATCGGTGGACAGAAAGGAGACAGTCAAGGGAATCTCAGAAGGCCCATTAAGACTTTTATTCTTTGTGCTTGATTACAATAAATACAAACAATTACGGTTGCAAGGAATTCTGTGCTTACCTAATGATTAGCAAATCTTTCCAAGAGGTTCATTTCCAGAACAAATTAAATTAAATCAAAATGTTGACATCTGAAAAAAGATGTGGAAAAAGTCAGCAGCTTTTCCTAATTAAAAATAAACAGTCCAAGTAAACTACAATAAAAAGGAAGTATATAAATATTATGTTAAAACTACTATAAATTCATAGTCATTCACATAGTAAATATTATTAATGATATAAAGCAAAGGCTACAAACTGAGTTGTTTTAAAATTTATAGCTAATCTAATAAAATAAGAAAATAATGTAATATAATTATTACTAATAAAGACTATCTTTGCATTTATATATATGTATCTAAAAAACCTTCTACAAGATATTTTAAAATTCATAAGAAAAGCTGCTAATTATATTTAAAATTTATAAAAAATTTATATATCATAGTAGAATATTTGCAAACCCATAACTATCCTTGTGAGCATAATAATCAATTAGCGATAAAAAGGAAAAATAAAATTTAGACTACCACAATAAGAGCTAACAGTTCTATGGAGTAAATAAATGCCGTTCAGTATGTCCAGGAGACAGGGATAAAAGTAACTAAATAGGTCATAAAGAGGAACTTGGCTTGCAACACTTCTGCCAAGATGAAAATGATTGCATTTACATTTGTGATTATGTTTACGTAGTTACATCTCAATAACTTCTTCATCAAAATGAATGCACATATTTACCTTCTTGAAGTTTATTTCATGACTTGAAAGGTAATGTCATTAAAATAGTTTTGGATACTGTAGATGCTGCTTTCTGTTGACCTGTATTAACATACAGATAGGGCAAAGCATTCCTGGGGATAGAGAGTGAGGATGGGAAAGAGAGGAACGCCTCACTGGTCTCTGTGAAAAATAAACATCTTCTATGTGATATGTTTAGTAAACTTTTAAGTTGAATTTTATGGGCTGAAAACGCCTAGACATTTTCATAATATTTGTTGTTGATTGAACAGAGTTAGAATAGTGAGGATAAGAGCCATAAAGCCAATTAATTGATAAAATTAGTAAATTAATACTGCAAAACAATACATCCATTTTTCTTTTAAAATCCATGTTTAGGCATTTCTAAGTTTCCACTTCCACCTGTCCCAAATATCTGAATGTTTTTCACATTCTTTTTTTTTGCAGTTTTTGGTTAGGACTGGGATTGAATCCACCACCCCTGGCATATGGGGCCAGCACCCTATTCCTTTAAGCCACAGGTGCCACACTGTTTTTCATATTCTTAAAGAAAATAATAGAATACCAGAATTCTGGACCATTGAACATACAAAAAAAGACTATTTTGGAATAAAAGGAATTAAGGGCACATATAAAAAGGTCCATAGCTAATGATAACCAATAATATAGCTACAACATAACTAATCCCTATAAGTGTTTAATTTTGAGCAGAGTTGCTCTCTGAAAACCCTGAGGAATGATAAGTTTTATCCCACCAGGCAATCTCAGAAAGAGAATACCAGGAACACAGTCATTTGAGTATTTCTCTCCTCCATTCCTTTAGAAAAAAAAAACCCCAAAGTATTCAAGTTAACATAATTGTTACATAAAACACATAAAGTAGTTTACATTTCTTACAGGAATTTCCCCCCAAATCAGTGCAATTCATTTTATAAAAATAATTTATTTGTAATAATAACAAAAATAATCATTACTGCTTTACTCTATACCAATTACTACACTAAGCATTTTTTAAAAAATGATCTTATTCTAATTTTCTTAGTGACTCAAGATGTTATTATATCATTTCATAGATGAAAATATTGGGACTTACAGAAGTTACTTAAATGTACACAGCTGGGAAGTGTAGAAACAAGGGTCAAATCTAGATCTAACTCCAAAGTAAGTTCCAAATTACCATGCAAAATTGCCTTTTCCATTGAAAAATTTTGACTCTGGAGAATTTAACTCAATTTACTTATTTTTATAGTGAAAAGTTAAAATTTCAGATCAGTTGAAATGTTGAAATTCACTGTATAAGAGATTCATTGCCTACCAGAAATAGTTCAAAGCTGAATCAATTATCTCGACTTCTAAAACTGATGAGAAGTCCATTTTTAAGAAGATTTTTAAAATCTTATTTTTAAAAATAAGATTAAAATATTATTTTTGGAAATATTATCAATATTTACTACAGTTCTGTTACAGTTAATTCATATTCAAAGTAAATTCAAAACTACATAGACATATTCTGCCCCATTATTATAATAAACTTTCTTCATACTTTTCTTTATTGAGTATAATAAAAATCAAAATATCTCGCTCATTTCATTAATGTCATCGAAATTTCATTTTACATGGTAACTTTGGATTGAAAGTGATATTCCTGTATTTTGCTCTGTGTAAATCAGACTATCAGTTTAGAATATAAGTGACTTGCTTTTCACTATAGTTATATTTGTCATGAAAGGGAAATGCTACATGGGTAATGTTTTTAAAACCAATTTTTTGGATATTTTATTATCCTGTGAATGCTACCATGCCCAGGGAGCATCCATCTTCCCACACAATAGAAAACTCATAGTAAAAGGAAGAGAGTAGAAGTGATCTAGGCCTCAACCTGCAGCAGCTGCAGGCTGATGTGACACCACTAATGCACTTTGAAATACAGGACTTTAAAAGCAATTCTAACATGCTTTGCATACCATGATTAAGTTTCATATATTGATTCTGATAACTTCAAATTCAGAGTTCAAGATAAGGCATACTACATGCTATTCATTTTATAAAAATAGTAATTTATTTGTAATAATAACAGAAAGAATCATTAATGCTTTACTCTATGCCAATTACCACACTAAACATTTCTTTAGAAAATAATCTAATTTAATTCTCTTAGTGACCCCAGATGTTATTATTTGGATAATCTATGGATGAAGAATAATGGTTATTACTTGGAAAAACTATTACCATAAAAGAAAAGATATCATGGTTTTGTTGCAAATTTGGCTACTTTGACATCCCATTTCATTTTGCTAGCTGATGTTTATGGTTTTGTGCAGTTCACATCTTGATTTTGTGTTATTTTTTAGTGTAAATGACATAAAAAAGATCATGATGTGATTATAGATCTATGATATTTGAAAGCCACTTTTGCAATTGATTCTCTGAAACTGCTACATTTGAAACCCTTCTAGATGGTTCTGTGCTTTTCCCTTACTTGTTTCTTCATTGCACTATCTGAAAAGTGATAATCAATGTAAACCATTTTTAATTCCAAGCAGGAGTTAAATGAATGCATAATTACGAAATGAAATTTTTCCTAAGTTTCAGACAGATAGGCTTCTAAATTTTTTAATGCAACTTTTGTTTTGGAAATCTTATTATGACTGTATTTCCAGGCCTATGTGTTTAAGTTTTATTGCTTAATATTTTGTTGCCTTTCCTGTCTGCAGCTGCACTCTAAATAAATATGTTAGTTTATGGGTTTATAAATTCTATGATGAAAAGAACTGAATTTCTTAATATTTGCTTTATTCCAGTAGATCTCAACTAGAGGCAATTTTTTTTTCCACCAAGAAAATAGCTGATAATGTCTGGAGATATCCTTAGTCGTCATTAAACGTGAGGAGGGGGAGATGCTACGGAGATGATATGAGACCGGGAAGCTGGTAAATCTCCTATACTGTGTGGGGCAATCCTCGCATCAAAGAGTCATATGATGCAAATGTTAACAGTTGAGAAACCTGCTCTATGTAATAGCTTTGTGAACAGTGTAAGTTTTAGCTTTACAATTTAGTGATAAGATGAGGCCAATTTAATCTTTTTCTCATCAGTGGCACATGAGGCCCGGTATGAATCTCAAAGGTCAAAGGGCTCTCACATGAGGATGGAAAATCAGCAAGTGATGGTAAAAAATGTGAGGTGTGAAAACAACACATTGGAATCCAGACGTTCAGATGCTCTTTAGGATATTATCTTGGCCCAAAGCTAAGGGCCCAATTCTAAGAGTTGGAACCCTAGACCATGTGAAGTATATGAGAATGAAAAGCGTCCACTTGAAATGTGTTGAACACAGTCTGAACGCTTTCTCAGGAGATAAGGAAGATCGGTGAATAAATAAATGAAATTGAGACTAAAACGTCCAGAAGATCAATAGAATAAAAAGTTAGCTTTTGAAAAAATTAACGAATTTAATAAACTTTTATCTAGACTAAGAAAAAAAGATGACTTAAATAAATAAAATCAGAAATGAAAAAGGGAATCTAACAACTGAGACCTCGGAAATACAAAGAATTCATCAGAGACTGTTAGGAATATAGTAAATGGGAAAAAGCTACAAGAAATGTATGAATGTCTGGACACATACAACCTACCAAGATGGAACCATGAAGAAACAGAAAACCTCAGCAATAAGAAGCAATGAGATTGAAGACAATGTGAAGTCTCCCTTCAAAGAAGAACCTAGGACCCAGTGGATTCACTGCTGAGGTCTCCCAAATATGTGAAGAAGAATTAATACCAATCCTACCTCAAACTCTTTAAAAAAATTTGAAGAGGAAGGCATACTTCTAAACTCATTCTGTGAGGTTAACATTACCTAAGACACAACAGAAAAACAACTGCAGGCCAATATCGCTGATAAACATAGATACAAAAATCTGCAGCTAAATATCAGCAAACGCTCTCTGTAGCACTTTAAAGTGGTCATTCATCATGATCAAATAGGATTCATTGAAGAAATTCAAGAATGGTTCAACATACACAAAGTAATAAATGTAATCCATCCCATTTACAAATCTAGGAATAAAAACTCTCTGATTTTCTCAATAGATTCTGAGAAAGCATTTGATAAAATTCAACATCTCTTTATGGTAAACACCCTTATCAAAATTGGTACTACATTGAACACATTTCAATGTAATAAAGGCTATGTATGACAATCTATGGCCAACATTGTACCAATGAAGAATAATTGAAAGATTTTTCTCTAAAGACAGGAACAAGACAAAGACACCCACTTTGACTGCATTTATTCAACTCAGTACTGGAAATTGTGGCCAGGGCAATAAGTAAGGGAAAGAAATGAAGAACATCCACACTGGAAACGAAGTCAAATGAGCCTTCTACACAGATGACATGATCTTAGACTTAGAAAAATCAAAAGACTCCATAGAAAAACTTTTAGAACTGATGAGTGAATTCAGTGAAGTAGCAGAACACACAATCAACATACCAAAGTCAGGAGCAGGTGCACACACCAACAGCAAACCATCTAAAAAAGAAAGCAAGAAAGCAAACCGTGTATAGTCATTACAAAAAATATAAAATACCTGGGCATCGATCTAACCAAAGAAGTGAATGATCTATACAGTGAAAACTATAAAACCCTGATGAAATATATTGAACAGGGCACACAAATATGGAAAGATATTTCATGCTCATGAACTGGAAGAATTCATACTGTAAAGAGGGACAATCCTACCCATCTTCCCATTTGAGGCCAGAGAAGTCCCTACTGGACAACTTCCCATTGACATGACTATAAACTCTTGACAAGATATTTAAGATACAATCCAGAGGTATCAGAGAGTGGATAAAAGCAGGCAAGTTCACATGTGGAAGAAATGATGGCTTGAAGTGAGTTTCCCATTTTTTAAATGTCTTTGGCTATGACAGGCTGGAGTCTCTGTAGTACGGAGTGATTATTTAATTAAGCCTTTATGTTTTGGAAAGTTTTTGAGTTGTTTTGTTTTGCTGAAGGATTTTTCTTTTTAAGGAAGGCAGCCTGAGATGACTGCTGTGGATCCAGGAAGTCCCCTTGCATAAGAATTTGGAACAGAAAAAGAGATAAATGCTCTGATAAGTAAATTGTTTTGCTAGCACAGGTATGTTCATGGTAGAAATAAAATGAGGTTAACTCCAATGGACACATTGTACTACCTGGGTGTGGGCTATACTTACAAACCAGACTTTAAAAATTCAAACTGAGCTCGGAGCCCGTAGCTCAATGTGGAGGGCGCCGGCCACATACACGGAGGCTGGTGGGTTTGACCCTGGCCCAGGCCTGCTAAACAACAATGAAAACTGCAACCAAAAAATAGCTGAGTATTCTTGTGGGCACCTGGAGTCCCAGCTATTTGGAAGACTGAGGCAAGAGAATCCTTTAAGCCCAAGAATTTGAGGTTGTTGTGAGCTGTGACGTCACAGCACTCGACTGAGGGCAGCATAGTGAGACTGTGTCTCAAAAAATAAATAAATAAAATAAAGTAATTAAAAATAAAAATTCAAACTGTAGTATCTGTACCCTCAAATTAATCTGAAATTTTAAGAAATGAAGTTAATTCTATAAAAAATTACATTATTATTTAATTGAATGAACATTTGTAAATTACTATATGCTGTATTCTGCACTAATGCTTTACAAATACTAATGCCTCCTAATAAGTCAATAAAGCATTTTAATAGCCCTATGACATAGGCACTCTCATATGTGCATTTTACATGGAAAGATATGAAGGAATAGAGAGGTTAGGTACCTTCCCTCGGGTCTCAGCAGAGCTCCTTTATGAATAGATGATACAGCCAGATAATTCTATCCCCCATACACAACGTCTTACATAATATAATAAATCATGCATTATGAAACCATGGAAATGTTTCAGGGTAAACAGTATGAATGGATTCTCCTTTACTCAAAGCTTTGATTAGACAAGTCTCTTTCACTTCTTGGTTTTAGGACTATCCAGTTTAGGAGGTGCATGACATTGTTAAAGAAAAAAATATTCAGCTATACTCATTAACACATGGTAGGGGAGACTTTATTCAGGACCCTATAGTGAATAAGTACAGGGATCACTGAAGCAGTGTCTTCCAGTGGGGGAGACATTGGGACCAACTCCAAATACATTGTGAGCAAGTAGGAACGTGTAGCTAAGGAGCAGTACAGGGGTCAGTGGAGGAAAAGTCAAAGGTAAGTAAGATTCTAGCTACAGTCACCTAACAGGATTCTCGTTGAAGGCCGGCTGGAGTGATTAGACATCATCTGGGCGTGGTGGAAGATGAGGAACTTGACCAGATGTTGGGGGTGATCATATATCAAGCATGGGATATTCCTACTAAACTGACTTAGTAGGGTTTTTTGCTAAAACTGGATTTTTGCAAAGAAGTTCAGATATGGGCGTATAGGAAAAGATCCAGAAACCTGACTAAAATTTGGTCAAGTACACAATCTTTGTAAACATGTAATTAAAATTCCAGACTGTTTTCTGTATGTCCTATCAAAAAGGCACTTTGCATTCCTTTCATATACTCTAATTTCTTTATGCCCAACTCAGACCAGTGACAGGCCTGGGCAGGAGCCAGGGCTAGGCTTATTTCTGAGGGACACGTGACCCCTGCTCCCCTCTGCAGCTCAGGTTAGTGCTTTGCTAATGCCTGGGCAAGCAGAGCCCTCGCCCTCGCCTGCCACTGTCGGCTTAGAGCTTGCCAGGCTTTCAGGAGCTCTCCTTTTCTCTGGCCTTGAGCATCTCCTGTATTTCTGTGTTTGCTAGTCACTTTCCCAGAGAGATTCTCTTCCCTACCTCTTCTTGCCTCTTGCCTTTTTCACTTTTCCTTGTCATTTCTTTCTTCACCATCTTTCACACGGGGACTCAAAGTTTGCCCCCACCACATGGTCCACTGCCAACTCTGCTGTCCTCAGCAATACACTTTAGGACTTGGGACTGCTTAGTTGAACTCCCTTACTTTATATTAATAGGTTACCACGTGCCATCGTCCTTAATGGTGAGAAAAGGAAAGTTTATTTTTGCAGAGGGTTGATGTTTCATAACCTTCTTAGTAATGCCAGATTCATGTCAAAGACTTTAATTCATACAAAATCTATGTTTTCTTGGCAGGAAGGAAAGAAATAGAATAACAGAAAGGTAAGGTATGTGTCATAATTTCACAACATAAAATATGAGATAATTTAGTTAATAAAACAAAACGAGAGAGAGAGAGAGAGAATGAAATCACAGATCAATTCTGAATTTAAGTTCTAGAATAACTTTAGGGAACATTAACCTAAATTTTAGAAAGCCTATAGTCTAATGAGAAAAAGGTTTGCCACCTTTTAAAATTTTCCATGTAGACTCACCTTTTGTATATTTTTAAAATTAAAATACTTTTTGATAAAAGTGCATATATATCCTATTTGTTACTATATAAAGCATTTTTCCCTTTAATCAATTCTTATAATCAACAATGATAGGCAAGTCAGGGTTTAATTTTCTATTGGTTATTACACTTAGATTTTCATGCAAAAATAGTAAAATGCCTTATATATATTTTTTTACCTTACTGGAATTGGTGACTTCCATTATGCAGAGAGGCCCACATGAATATTTGTTTTAAAATTAGGACCATATTCTCAATTCGCTACACAATAAAGGGATTATATATTTAAAAGAACTGTATGCAATCAAGAAGAAATTTTAATTAATCACAAATAGAACTGGCCCAATGGAAATAATTTGACCCGACAGTTTGAGGTTTGATCAGCACAACACAGAGATTAAGAAGACTTTTGACCTGAACAGAGTCACAGTTGGTTCAGTCTGGAACTTTAGAAAGGGAAGCGGCATGGCTTCGTATTACACAATATCACTGTTTGCCATAATGCTACCAAACCCTTCCCAACCAGTGAGAAACTCGGTCAGTTCCTGTTGAAACCATGCGGTAGACACACAGCTCTGATCCACAATGAACGGCAGAGATTATGCCCCAACAAACTATAATCTTTCTCTCATGTTCTGTGTGTGTAAAACACGGAGCTACCTTCTTTGAAGCTCTAATTGACTGTCTGTGTCAATTAGTGGCCTGATTGCTTTCTAGCTTACATTTATGTCTCCACAGTAACCAACTTGGTATTTGGGGAGGAATGGGGGTACTTACTGAAAAGTACTGCACTATGTACAATATAAAAGGATAACTGAGACTTAGGAAAAGCTGGCTAGAAGAGTAGGGCCCCCAATTCATATTTTTCAACAGCAAGTTTGTGATGGAAAGCCAAAAGCTTTACTGAAATGGAATCCTTTATTAAAGTAGCAAAATTAACTATAAATCCTATAAATATAAGGGTCCTATATAATATAAATCCTACAAACTATTTATCTTATAAATATAAGGATTTGTACAAGAGTACGGAAATTTAAAACAAATAAAAGCATTCAAAGACTCCAATGATTGGTTTAAGAATCTTGTCATGAGGATGGATAAAGGAACAGGAGATACAGTAAAAAGGCAGAGTATGGAGTGGGAAGAACTTGACCCAATGTCAGAGAAACCTAGCTAGAAACTTAACTTCTTGCTGGCCACCTGCAGGTTGGTAGACCTCCAGAGCTGTGTAAACCCTCAGAACTCCATTTTTTCTCATATGTTAAATGGGGACACTGGTGTTACTTATACAGGTTTGGGGGAATTAAGGAAGCAAAAATATGTGAAAGACTGTGAATAATTTTTAGTCTATAGTAAGTGCTCAATAAATAAAAGTTATTATCATCATGATTTCAGGGCCTGGAATAGAGAAAATAGAAGTATAATATTATAACTAACGCCTTATAAGAAAACAAACAAAAAAATCCATCACTTTGAAAAAATGGTGGACTTACCTATGTCACTTTGAATAGCTACACTAAAGCCAGTGCCCTGAAGTTGTGATGACGTATTATAATTTATTATCCCATCTAGGAGGAACTGTCACCAACTGGAGTATATTGATAGAGAGAGAGAGGTAATTTATTGGAACTGCTACTGAAAATCAATTCTCGACTTTAAAAATGTTACGTTATTTTTTCCTATTGGATCCACAGGAAACCTCGTTTGAGGTTTGGGTTTCACAACTTGGAAAAACTGTTTCTCTTTGGGACTGAAAACCATCTATTCCTGTAACTCGGATAATTCAGTTAGAAAATTGCTGAAACTAAATCTTGACTCTGACTTTCTTGGGTAAGTGGGGGAGAGTGGCAAGGTGGCAGTGTCTTGTTCCCAGAACTGCTGTAAGGCAGCTTTCTTCACTATGTGACTTCTCTGAAGCCCCCTTTTGAATACAGAGCCTCTCCTCTAAGCTCCCTAAATTAATGTCGACATTAATCATTTAAACTATGCCAAGAGTTTTCAAAATACAGCAGCTCTTCTAAAAGAATATAGATTTATTTCAATGTAACTTAAACATTACCTCTATGTTTAAGGTTGATTATATTGTTTTCCTCATGCCACATTTTGGTGATTGGTTATAGAATTATGGAGAGGAGGTATTCCTAAATAAGGAGAAAATAAAGAGCAACACATATTAATAGAAAAAGGAAACTTATCGGTACTTGATGGTTGGAAGATTCCTCTTTTCAAGGGTTGGGCTTAAATCTTTTTTGGTATTTGCTGATTTCTTCTTGTGTAGAATTATTTGAACTATATTTCACAAGATTTCTTCTACAAGATCTGCCCAATGCAACATCAATAAAAATTCATTTAGAACATTTTCCTGTATGTAAGCCCAAATCCATTATGGAATAAACCAAGAAAACAATGGTATTAGTTTAAAATTGTCATGCTTTACTCCCTAGAACTGAAAATACTTTCATTGTTTGTGAAGACTCTGGCCTTGCCAGAGAAGGAAGATAACTGAATACAATTAGAAGAAAATAAAAGGGGGGGGGGAGTTCTTCAGTAATTGTCCAGTAGGTTTATTTCTCAGTTGTGCAAACCAGAGAAAGAAAATCTGTATCTTAATTGGTATAAGCAAAGAGTATCATCATCATTTATCTTCAATTGTGAAAACACGATATGCCTTCAATTGAGAAAACTATCCTCTGAACCTGTGTTTCTCAAATTAGTTCTGCAATAACAGAAGAAATATGATTCCTTGAAGATCAGAGGAAGTCTTCTGATTTCATAGGATATTGTGAGCCAATTATGCCATTGTTGTTTGTATGTCTTTAATTGCATAGGATGGTCTTTCGGGAGTCTGATACAGCCCTTTTTTTCTGTAATCAGTTGTAATTAGAATCTAGAGAACAACTTAACACAGTTTCCACTTGATGACTAGAATGTGATTTATTTTACTTAGACAGAATAAAACATGAAGAATGTGAACGAACTTTCAAATTTTGTTAACAAAGGATGTGGTTAATCTTAACAAAAATTAACATATGCCATGATTATTTTCTGAATTTTATGAAGTGTGTTAGGCAATGATTAACTAAAAGTTTGGTTGACAGTCTTGATAAAAATCTGATGCAAATATTTGAATGATTTGGTAACATTAATAGTAGAGTGCTCCATTTAGAGAGTTTTAAAGCTAAGCCGAGGCCAGGTGCCTTACTTGACTCTATTCAATTTCTTACCCTCTGTTTGTGTACTTCTACATAACACGCACTCATTGGTTAAAAATATGAATAATTTAGATAATTAACGCCATTTAGCAAAACTGAGTTTTTGAAAGGTCAAAATATATCTTTCAATGATTTATCTGAAATTTAATACTGTGCAAACACATGCGTATATAACATTTCAAAATATTTTAAAAGTAAAAAGAGAGACAGAAATAATGATTTAGTACCAGGCACATAGAAGCCGTTAATTATCTGAACAGGATTTCTGAACTCCACTCCTGGGAAACTGTAGCAGGTGCTTTTGACATCTCCTGTCATATTCCTTGGCCCACTTTTGATACGAACTGCAGATGTGATAGAAAATTTCATGTTGACCGATAGCATCCCACATCAAGCACTCATTACATGTTTCTCTAATTTTCTGCCCCAAATCCATCTTAGCTGTCTGTTGAGCCCATGTTGAAAGGCAGCCCTTATGTCTGGAGGGACAGATCTTTAGAGTACACTGACAGGCTGTATGAGCTTTCAACCTGTCTCGTCCTTTCCCCTGAACCTGTCTCATTCTCTCCCTGTTCACTCACTTTTTCTCCCCAGAGTCACCTTCATATAAACTACCTCCTTGTTTCAGGCTACATTCATGGATGAAATCAGACTAATATGAAAGCTCTTTGATATCTGTCATATAATGTTTATTACTTAATCAATTATTCATTGCACATTTGTTAAACATCTATTATGTGCCAGATCCTGTAGTAAGTCCTAGAAATACAAAGTGAAAATGGCCAATTCCTGTGAAATTAGGGAGAACACAGCCCAATAGGAAAATATGATATTAAGGGAAGTCACATTTTAGGACTACGATAAACCCCACAAGGTACAGTGGAGGCCTGTGGGGTGGAAAGGCTTAGTCTATTAAGTAAGGGGGAACACCTTGGTATCGTGAAGATTTAATATAATTTTCTGAGATGTGGAACAGGAGAAAGGTAGAAAAAGAAGTCAGAGAAAAGCCAGAAAAAAACATCTTACATAATTGTCCCAGGAACTTTAAGGAATTCTCTCAAAGTAATGGTACAGAGTAGGAAGGTAAATGGGAGACAGATCATCAAATACTTTATTTCTGGATTTGTTGGATGAATGTAAATAAGTACATCATGGTTCTCTGAGACCTTAAATTATTTTAACTACAGATAAATATTCGTGTTGAATTTATGTGGCAAAGCTATTTACTTAGTTCTATTTTGTAATGGAATGAAGTAAAATAAAGAGCTATTTTCCAAACACTATTTATTTTACACTCTGGAGGGTATATGCACTTTATATCACCTGGGGATTCTCCAGAGACAGCTATGAATAAAAAGAGAAGATAAATCTGTCCTTTACGTCTATGACAGTGTAAAATGCCTATCTACATTTTTGAGTGAGACTATTCCTAAAGATTTGTGTCTTCTGGAGATTTTTTTTTTCCCACCTTAATTTGACTATGATGCCTTGGATAAAAGTTCCTTGGAGGTGTTTGAGTGTGTTAGTGTGTGTGTTGAAGGGGAGACTGGGAGGTCTGTAGGCCAGGTGAGGTATCAGATAACCTATCATTAGCGCAGAGTGGAAGAGGGAGGCCTCAAAAGGGAGGCCACGTTACAGCTCCACCCGCACAACCTTGGTCACCATATGTTGTCATCTCAGACTTCAATATTCAAACTTTGGAAGTTGCACTGTTGAGTGTTTCTGAGATATTTGCACTTGGATGGTAAAAGGGTTGTCCATCTATGCCAAAGCCATCTCTGTGGATAATGCCTAGAGTATCCAGAAGGATTTGGTACTTTCAGAGAGGAAGAATTGAGAGGAAGAGGAGGGGTGCAGTGGCTCCCACCTGTAATCCTAGCACCTCTGGGAGGCTGAGGCAGGTGGGTGGCTTGAACTCAGGAGTTTGAGACCAGCCTGAGCAAGAGAGAAATCCCCTCTCTAAAAAATAGCCAGGCATTGGGGTGAGAGCCTGCAATCTCAGGATTGCTTGAGCCCAAGAGTTTGAGGTTGCTGTGAGCTATGGTGCCACTGGCACTCTACCCAGGGTGACAGAGTAAGACTGTCTCCAAAAAAAAAAAAAATTAAAAAAAGAAGAAAGAAAGAAAGGAAGGAAGGAAGGAAGGAAGGAAGGAAGGAAGGAAGGAAGGGAGAGAGAGAGAGAGAGAGAGAGAGACAAAGAAAGCAAGAAAGCAAGCAAGAAAGAAAGAAACTGAGAGGAGGAAGATTAGTGCAGAATCTAAGACAGGAGAGCAAGGATGAGGAAGGGTCTGAGCACCGTGGGAAGGGCATGAGAATGCAGCAGTTGTGCTTTGTGCAGGGAGGGCCTTGCCATGGGAAGCAAGCAGTGACAGACGATGCGGAGTTGTGAGCTGCCCCTCTGATTTGAGGTTACAGGGACAGCTTTCATTGTCATCCGTACCTTTACTTTCATTGCCTATGCCAGCTTCTGATCGGTCAATTGCTAGACCTAACGGAGAAATGTGGAAGACTAGATGAGAATTCTCAGAGGAGTGCCTGACATACAGTAGCTGCTCATTGTACGTTAATTGTATCTAGATCCAATTTAGTTATCAATAAAAAATTTTGCAATTTTTATGTGCAGCGAATAGCCTAAAATATCTTTATGCGCTTGCCAGATGGATCTCAGTGTTCTTTGTATCGCTCTGTGCCTCTGTAGCCACCGTGTGGAATCTCATAGCTGCCCATAGTGCTAATAGACTCAAACCCACAAAGTCTTTCCTACTCAGCACAGGCCTGGGAAGATG
The DNA here is from genome assembly GCA_963574575.1 of Galagoides demidoff. NCBI lineage: Eukaryota > Metazoa > Chordata > Mammalia > Primates > Galagidae > Galagoides > Galagoides demidoff. Next base: position 31,456 of record CAUYQV010112076.1, read on the forward strand.
CTGTCAATGGTTAAATCACTCTTACAAAACTTCTTTCAAACTTATACATTGTCTGTTCTTAGAGTCATGGTGGGTACAGATAATTTTCCTTCACCTCTTTAAATGACTGGAAAAGGAGATACTATATATGGTATAGAATAAATAGCATAATCAAAATGGTAAAATTGTTTATGGGATGAAAATAAGTAACTTTTACATGGATTGTTCATATGGAGTATTCATTAAATTTTGCAAGACAACTCCGGAGACACAGTTGAGTGAAAACACATTTCAGTAGTTGCTCAATCCTATGCTCTGGTGAGAACTTAACTTCATACAGTCTCAGTTATCTCCTGTCTAGGATAAAATCGTGCATATCTCACAGTGATGATTTAATAATTCAGCAGAAGGAAACTGTCTTGAAATCATTGTTTAATAAATGGCACCATATTCTAACTTCCATTTTTGTTTAATAACTTAATAAAATTGTACCTATTTTGTTATATATTTGCAATTTTCTTCAACTATGAAAAGTATAATGTAAATGTCAAGATACATAAGATTTTTATTATACTGTACTTAGTAAGACCTACTCTTGCACATTGTCAAAATTATTTTCAATTCTTCTATTCTTGACTTATCTGACAGATCACACTGCAGCACTGACATTTAAAAAAAGGTACAGTAAAGTCAGAATAAGAAGATAAAAGTGAATATTGTTAGAATAAACGCTATATGGTATTTTATAGAATTGAAATTTATACAATTCCAGAAGACATGCTTTTTAAACACAAGATAACAAATATTCATGATTTATCCCATGTTACATTCTAGACTTGCTAATGGAGATAATCTGGATATACAATTTGTTAGTTGTTGATTATATTTTTTGTTTTAGATTGTAAGTGGAAATCTGATAAATTGAAATAGCAGTTTAATATATCTTTGGTAATGGATTGATACTTTATATCAGGACTTGACTGATGAGGTGACAATTAAACACCTACATACATGATATTGCATTAAACACTACAGAAGATCTTAAAAACAAGCCTAAGACATTTAATAAACCACATTCAAAGTTGAAAGGAAAAATACCAGGTTTGCAGAAATGTGGACCATTATAATCTTATGATGTATTTACTATAATTTTTTGCTTCCAGCAATCTAATTTTCATTTCCCGTGTTTCTCCGAAAATAAGACCTATCCAAAAAATAAGCCCTAGCAGGATTTCTATGCATTTGTTAAATATAAGCCCTACCCCAATAATAAGACCTAGTGAAGGGTCTTATGCAGTACATCTGCATAGCCACGCCCATGCATTTCAGCACTGAGCAGTAAGAAAGACTGAAATACCTTTTATCTGCCACAGCTCCTTTCTCCAAGCCATTTGCACTTGCACAAGTGCACGTGGTAACCGTGGTTACAGGCATTCTATTGTGCACGCATGAACAGCTATGGGAAAGGAGTTCATGCATCACTAGTGCCAGCCCCACCAACAAAGTTGGCTCCCCCTGTCAGGTTCCAGAAGAAGATGACTTAACTGTATTTGAATAAATGTAGATTGTTGTATTATACTTAATAAAAATAAGACATCTCCTGAAAATAAGCCCTAGTGTGTCTTCCTGAGAAAAAATAAATATAAGACAGTGTCTTATTTTCGGGGAAACACGGTATGTTTCTGGGGATAGGATTTGTTAAAGACTGTACACAAATTTATTCCCAATGGGAAAATTTATCAGTCTTCAGTTTTCCACTTTTTTTCCACTTCAGAGCACTTTTTCAGAGAGCCCATAGAAGTTGGAGATAGTGATGATGCTATTTTGAAAGCTGTGGCAATTATTGTTAAAGAGAACAGCATTGATTTCCAATGAATGTTGCATCAACACCTTCATGAAATGTGGAAAGTGTTTACACTAGCACACAGCAACAGAACACAACGAAAGCAAAGTGCTTGATTCAAGGTCCACATCTTTAAAACTTCTATTTTAAGCAGGTCAGACTCGTGACAGTCATTTGTGTGGATCAGTCCTATAAATGGCAAATAAAACATTTAGTATCCATCTAAAGGTTGCTTAATCCCAGTAATTGAACTCAGAACTATAAAATTTCTCAAAATAGTTTGGCATTCCCTATACTCCTCAGATTCATTAATATGCACATCCAGATATAATAAAGTAATTTTTCTTTTTGCTATTCTTTTTATTTTTGAAGTCATCATGCTTTTTAACTAGTTTCTAAATGCATATTTAAAAAGAAAATAAACAAGAAAGTCAAAATAAGAAGACATGACTAACTCTGTTGCCTCATATTGCAAGATTTGGTGGCGATGATGGATGTTCCTACCACACTCTATGCCTCCAACTGGCAGAAGACCTAAGGCATCCTGGGACCTGCTTGACAAAGGAAAACCAAGGTATTAAGACTGAGGCATATAACTGTGTGACCTTTGTTAGTCTTAGACTATCTCCCTTCCTTTTGTATTTTCAGTGTCTTGGATATGCTCAAAATTAGATCTCCAAATTACATACAAGTTCCAGACTTTTCACTATGAACGTGTCATCATTGCATAGACTCTGGATATTGCTTACAGAACCACCTGGCAGTTATGTTAAGAACCAGGACATGATGGCAGCTGCTCCCATTTCCTTTGCAAGATTAATTTCTGCAAAACCTCTTAGTTTCCTTGCCTCACTTATTTCTATTTTAAAATCTGAGAAGGAAGAGATGACTGGCTGCTGATTTCATGCATCAATCCTTTAGCTGCATGGGAGGTTGCAAAAATATCTGGCATTTTCAATTTCAATTGTGGGATGCCTCTCTCTCTCTTTCTCTCTCCCTGCCTCCCCTCCCTCCCTTCCTTCCTTCATTCCTTTTTTTTTTTTTTTAGAGACAGAGTCTCACTTTATTGCCCTTGGTGAGTCATAGCTCACAGCAACCTCCAACTCCTGGGCTTAGGCAATTTTCCTGCCTCAGCCTCCCGAGTAGCTGGGACTACAGGTGCCCGCCACAACACTCTGCTATTTTTTGTTGCAGTTTGGCCGTGGCTGGGTTTGAACTCGCCACCCTCAGTATATGGGGCTGGGACCCTACCCACTGAGCCACAGGCACTTCCCCCTTCATTCTTTTTTCTTACCTTCACTCCTACCCCTCTATCACTTTCCTTAGCAACTTACAAGGGAAAGGAGGCAACTTTGGCAAGATCCACTTAGCAGGTCTAATATGGTAGCACTCTGAGAACCATTCCCATCTCTATAGTGTATTCTCAAATAAACTCTTTCTTTTATTTTATCATGAATTTTTGGAATGGGGTAAAAAGAGGATGGCAAAGGGGATAGATTGGAAATAATGAAAACTCTAACCATAATAATCCACTTGGTTTGTTTCCAGAACATCCAGAGAGTAGATGCTTGATTGGTCTGTGTGACTGTCTGTCCTGGCTGAGGACTTCCAAAGATGATTAGGTAAGTTTGAGTTGCAGGGTATGAATTAACCAGCTGGTAAAGGAAAAGCTTAACCAAAGTAATATAAACCCTAATACTCAGCCTTTGTAGAACCATCCAATTCTAGGAGTCAAGTTTACCATGAGGTAGATTGAAAACTAGAGGTAGGAGATATTACAACATGGTAAGTGAAGCAAAAACCATTGGTGAGATTTTTAAAAAGCGGAAAAAACAAAACTGAGCAAGGCACAAAATCATTTTCACTTGTAGTCAAAGATTTGATATTTCACACAAATGACAATCCATGTGGAAGACAAAAAAATGACACTAATCGAAAGATGTATTTTTCCTTTAAAGGAGGAACAGGGCTAATTTAAAAGGTATCTTTAAGTTTACAAATACTGCCGGAACATCCGTTTAAAAAGGTTACAAGACTCACAAAGAACACTCTTGCTTTCCTGATATAAGAATATAATTTACACAGAAGAGCATTTACTTTAAAATATGACAGTTACACAGGATGTGCAATACTCCAATGTGAGGAAATGGAAGATTTTAGTAAGAAGAGCACAATTCATTTGATTCACAGGACTCAGACAACGAATACAGGTAATGCTTAAAATTGGGCATGGTGAATTTGTACTTCAAGTGTCTGTTGTAGAAGGTTCATCAACTGAGAAGATTGAAGATGGATTCGAATAGTAAAGTAACAAAACAAAAACAGCATC
>CAUYQV010112077.1:0-17671 GCA_963574575.1 Galagoides demidoff
GTGGTCCCAGCTACTTGGGAGGCGGAGGCAGGAGACTCGCTTGAGCCCAGGAGTTGGAGGTTGCTATGAGCTGTGATGCCATGGCATTCTACCCAGGGGGACAGCTTGAGGCTCCGTCTCAAAAAAAAAAAAAAAAAAAAAGAATAAAAAACTAGCTGGACGTGGTGGCACACACCTATAGTCTGGGCTACTCAGAGATGCTGAGGCAAGAGGATCACTTGAGCCCAGGGGTTTCAGGTGCCAGGACACTCTAGCCTGGTGCAACAGAGTGAGATTCAGTTTAAAAAAAAAAGAAAAGGCAATTTTCCCCCCTTGGTCTAGTGAATTATTCTGTCCTTTGTAGACCCAGGAAATACTTACAGTATAGTCTCATGAGCTTAATGAGAAAAACCAATCTCCTGCTGGGGGAGAGGAAGACAACAGTCAGAATCTCTTGTAATCCTTCTTTCAAAGGTCCAGCCAGTCTATTGATTAATTATCTACTGGGAAGCTCAGAGCACAGTATTTCAGCTGTACTCATAATAAACTCTCCAGGGTCTAAGTGAACCATTGCTATACAGGAGGCAATGAATGCAATTTCTCTCTTAACCTCAACAGTACTGAGACCACATTCAGTTGAACAGAAGAGACCACATTCATCCGACCCATAGATGAACTATACTACGCCTCCTGCCATTTCAGAAAAATGGGTCGCTCTTCCCCTCCATCTTACACATCAGAGAGCCTAGCAGGAAGTTTCATGACCGGAACACAGACACGGAACATGCTGGTGGCCGAGCAAGAGTTCAGAATTTCCAGCCTGTGCCTTGGCCAGGACGTGACAGGTTTTAACCAGTCGAGTACCACTCGTGCCACCTTAGGTTTATTCCAGGAGATGCCCCGTGGAACAAATGGATAGTGGAAAATCTGCTCCCTCCCCCCGAAGTCCTCTAAAAAGCAGTCAGCTGCCCATGCTGCTGAAGCCAAGAGCCACAGAACACACATTATGTGTGCTGGGGGCCTGGCTTTGCCATCTGGCCTGGCCCTTCCAGACTCAGGCTGCAGAACTGGCCCATGTCACTGACAGTTTTAAGGGTCTATTTATTTTGGTGTTGATTAGTAAAGAGTACAAATCTCTAACTAAACCCACAAAGGGATATTGTTTGTAAAGAGAATAAACAAGGCAGAAATGATTTCAGTGTCTTCTTCTGTTTGAATTATAAATCCAACAGAAAGCCCAAAAAAGGAAGGAAAATATGAAGAAAGCTGAGGAAAAGAATTTTTAGTAAGGCGACTGATAAAGAAATGAAAAACAAAAGATAATGACCAGAGAGCAGCAGCTTATATTCAAACGGATTGTTGAAATAACAAATTTCATACATCAAGCAACAACAACGAAAGAATCCCCTAAGTCTATTACTCACATTCAAGTAAGTCCTCCCAACTTATTTTTGTATTTCCTCATTTTCCCATTTCTTGGGAAAAAACTTGGAATCGTTTCTTTAGTATATCTTTAAAACTTGTAGGACCAGGCCTCCAGGCTCCCTGCTCCCTCCAGGGAAAATGCCTCTTGGCTCTGGCTAGCCTTAGGAATGAATTCTTGAGTCAAAAAGACTCCTCAGCCAGAGCAGTCACCCCTTTTGGAGTCCTGCTGTGTTTTTAGAGCTTTTCTTGCTTATCACTGTGGGGTTAAGTATCCTTTGTTTCTCTCCCAAAGGAGCAAAGGAATAAAGGCAATCAGGTACTTTCCCTCTGAAGGCCCTATAGCCCCTCTGACCTTTCCCTCCTCGGATACCTTAGCCAGAGCATCCTAGGTGCACCCCAGCTTGTGACAGGCATTCTTCCCCAACCCCTCCACCCATTTCTTCCAGCTCTTCACTCCTCTTTTCCCTACTTCTAATCTTTGAACCCAAGGAGCAGTCAGCATGGACAGGAGTGCACTGAGGGACAGGTGGAGAGCAGGCAGGACAGTGAGGGCCACGAGGACATGAGCAAGGAGGGGAGGGCATCCTCGGCACAGCATCTTCCTCACCACACTCCTTTGCCCGCAGCTGTGGGACTTGCCTGCTCACGTTCTCCCAAAAGTCAAAAATTATCCATGATGCTCCTTCATGGCTTCCTTCCTATATTTCTCGTCCAAGGTTCTGCTTCAGGGGCGAGTGAAAAGCCATGAAAATGTCATGTCCGTTTATCAATGTGATTAAGAAAGATGGGGTTTGGGTCCCTTAAGAATGAAGCCTTGGAGTCGTCTTTCATTGCTTCTATTCTCCGCCAAGGTTTATAGAGTTCTGGTGGAGTGGCCTCCCTTGGTCCCAAAGTACAAGTGTGAGCAGTTGAGGACCCGAGTTACTTTACTTTTTTCCCAGAAGAGTTTTCCACTAAGCAATACCTTTCTGGCTACCCTTTTATCTTTTTAATTTAACAAAGCAGCAAGAGGACTAGAAATGGCTTGTCAGTCCTAAGCAGTTTAATTGGGATAGTGAGCTCTTTCAGGAGCTGCACATGTTAAACTGCTCATTCATTCGTTGAACTGCTCAACACTAGGCATTTCTCTAGGCCAAAGACAAGCAAGGCATCCAGCCAAGAAGTCAGACCTCAGAACAACCAACCACCATGAAAATGTATACCAGGAACACAGACACAGCGTGTATATTTTGTATTGAATAATCAATTTGTAAGGATAAAGAAAATTAGTATTTTTAAGTCTTCTGTTTGAACTAAAAGCAGTCTAAAAATTCTGTTTGAAAAGCTGAAGGGTTTTAAAATTAATATTTTTAATTTTGAGATTCTGAATAAGAGGAAAATAAATACAAAATCCATTTCCTGATATGCATAACTTGCCTTTAAGAGATACCAAGAAACTAATAAACCGGGGCTACCTAGGAGAAGGAGGTCTAGGAGACAGGATGACAAGATATTCACATATATATAATATATACACACATTTTTAAATCATTTATATTCCAATCTTTTAAATGTAAAAAGACCTTTTGAATGTTATTTCCTACAATTTTATAAATATGCTTACTTTTTTAATAAAAGAGAAAATATAAAATTTAATTCTAACTGGAATCAAATGTATACAAAGAATGCCACCTGGCACTTGATTGAGCTCTAAAAACACTCACTTAGAACTGTTAGATTGGAAGCATTCCTTATTATTGTGGTTCACAATCCCCAGACCGCAGACCACTACTACAGCCCATATTCTTAGGAACTAGGCTGCACAGCAGGAGGTGAGTGGCAGCATCTTCATCTGTATCTATAGCTCCCCGTCATTTGCATCCCTCTCTGAGCTCAACCTCCTGTCAGATCAGTGGCAGCATGAGAATCTCACAGGAGTTCAAACCTTGCTGTTAATTGTGCACAGGAAGGATCTAGGTTGCCCTCTCTTTATGAGAATCTAAAGCCTGATTCTAAAGGTCTGAGGTAGAGCTGAAGTGGTGAAGCTGGTGCTGGGGAGTGACTACAAATACGGATTAACAGTAGCAGAGAAGTTTGACTGCACAGAAACCATAGTACATGGATCAATTCCTCGCAGACTTATATAAAAGCCATCCCCCCTGCTCTGGTCCATGGTGAAACCATGTTCCATGAAATTAGACTCTGGTACCAAAAAGATTGGGGATTGCTGCTTTAGTATACAATAACCTTCAATGTAATATTACTATGAAAACAGAAACAAAAAAAAAAGAGTTGAAGTTTTTACATTTCCCCATGAGTAGGCAGCATTTCCCCATTCAATCCATGAATATGGATATTCACAGACCCATGTAGACCCAGGTCTGCCCTGGAGCTTGCCTGCCTTGGCACCCTCATTCACTCAGCACCAACCCATTCTTAGAACAAATTCACTCCATCCTCAGGGATTTTGCTTCCCTTGCTCCTCCCTCCAAGTTCAACTCTCTTTCCCAGGATCTTTGTACAGCTGATTCCTCTTCATTCACGCCTAAGTCACTACATATTACCCTATTTTCTTCCCCACATTTATTGTCATACCACTTAAATTCACCTTACTTACTTATTTGTTTGTATTTATTTCACTCCACTCCTGGTCACTCCTTCCTCTTATACTGCCCCACCAGGCTATAAGCATTAGGACATCCCCAGAGTACACTGGCATAACTAGTTACTCAATAAACATTTGTTGAAGGACAGAATACATCACACTTAATGGTTACAGATTGAAAGCTTTCCCTCTAAAATCAGGAACGAGACAGTAAGTCCACTCTTGCTACTTCTATTCAACATTGCACTGCAGGTCCTAGCCGGGACAATTAGGCAAGAAAGTGAAATAAAAGGTATCCAGATTAGAAAGGAGGAAGTTAAATTATTTCTGTTGGAAGGTGACATAATTTTGTATATAGAAAACCCTAACAATTACACACATACAAACTCTTAGAACTAATAATTCAGAAAGATTGGAAAATGATCAGTAGATATGTATCAGTTGTACTTCTATACAATAGCAATGAACAATTAAAAATGAAATTAAGAAAGTAGGTCTTGGTTCAGTGCTCATGCTCAGTGGTTAGGGCGCCGGCCACATGCACCAGGGCTGGTGGGTTAGAACCCGGATGAAGCCTGCTAAACAATGACAACTACAACAAAAAAATAGCTGAGCATTATGGTGGGTGTCTTTAGTCCCAGCTACTTGGGAGGCTGAGGCAAGAGAGTCACCTAAGCCCAAGAGTTTGAGGTTACTGTCAGCTGTGACACCATGACACTTTACAGAGGGTGACATAGTGAAACTCTGTCTCAGGAAAAAAAAAATTACAATTTTTGTTGTGCATCAAAGTAAATAAAAAGCAACCCACAGAATGGGAGAAAATATTTCAAAATCATATATCTGATAAGGGTTTAGTATCCAGAACAAATAAAGTACTCTTACAACTCAAGAATAAAAAGATAAATAATGCCATTAAAAAATAAGCAAAGGATCTGGATATTTCTCCAGAGAAGATATAGAGATAGCCAACAATACATAAAAAGATCAACATCATTAGTCATTAGGGAAATGCAAATCAAAACCTCAACGAGATACCACTTCATACCCACTAAGATGACCAGATAATGAAAAAAAAAAAACACAGATAATGGCAAGTGTTGGCAAGGACGTGCACAAACTAACTACCACATACATTTCCAGTGGAAATGGAAAATGGTGTGGCTGCTTCAGAAGAACAGTTGGTAGTTCCTCAAAAAGTTAAATATAGGCTGGGAGAGATGGCACTCTGGGAGGTCAAGGTGGGTGGATGGCTTGAGCTCAGGAGTTGGAGACCAGCCTGAGCAAGAGTGAGACCCCAACTCTACTTAAAATAGAAAAACTATCTGAGTGTCATGGCAGGCACCTTTAATCCCAGCTACTTGGAAGGCTGAGGCAGGAGAATCACCTGAACCCAAGAGTTTAAGACTGCTGTGAGCTATGAACCATGGCATTCCAGCCTGGGGCAAAAGAGTAAGACTCTGTCTCAAAAAAAAAAAAAAAAAAAGTTAAATATAGAGTTACCATATGATCTGGTATTCCACTTCTAGGTATTGACCCAAGGGAATTGAAAAAAATAATATATGTTCATACAAAAACTTGTATATGGATATTCACAGCAAAATTATTCATAATAGACAAAAATTCGAAGGGCAAAATAATTTATTCCTATTTAAATAAGTTTCCAGCAGCAAAACAAGTAGTAAGTGATGCAATTTATAAGGCACATTATGTTAGTCAAGATTAATTTCTTTTTCTACTAAAAAACGGGGTTAATAGGGATAGTAATATGCACTGGCCAAGTTAGAAACTTGCCCAAATGGACACAAAAGCCTTAGAGTCAAAAGAAATTCAGAGCTACAAAGAGCCTAAACTCAGCCCAACTCCTCTATTTTACAGATGTGAAGATGATGTCCAGTGAGGTCATAGTCAGATGTAGCCAAGACTGGTATCTACGTCTCATAATTCCTAACCAATCCTCTTTATTTAATACATACTTTTATAAACCAAAAAAGACCCCCAAAACTCAGCATTTCATGAGACCACAAAGTCCCATCAGTGTAGGCTTGTTTAGCACTTCGTGCTTTTCTTCCCTAATCCAAAGTTAGATAATCAGGGGAAAGGGCACTCTAAAAACGAACTGAAAGCATGACTGCCAAGTTTACAGATCCGACACTTTAGTTCTTTGAAGAACCTAATTTTGAAATAGTCAAAACATTTCCTCATTTTATTGTTTAAAATTACGCACAACAAACGACTCAGAAATAAAATCTATTTTTTATTTTACACATGATATAGGCAATTCCCAACTTAGAAATATGGTGGGTTGATTTTTTAAAATTGAGATGTTTAGGAATAACCTAACTAGCCACAAATAATAGGGAATAATTCAGTATATGAGAAGCAGCTGTTGCAATATTCTTACTAATTCTGGGTTCCCAATATGGGTTAGTGGGCATAAGGACCAGAGCTACAATGCCTGGGTCAAATCCTGGTCCACCATTTACAAGTTCTGTGACCTTGGTGAGTTTCTTAACCTCTTCCAGCCTGTTTCCTTGTAAAAAAAAAAAAAAAAAAAGAGTGATGAATAGTAGTACCTATTTCATAGGGTCATGGTGAGAATGAAATGAGCTCAGAACAATACCAGCATTTAGTATCGGAGGGCCATGAAGCTCCTTAGCCCTCTCTGAAATATTTACCCCTTTAAAAGAAAATGCCTGCTAACTCAATTTCTAATGGGGTCTCATCAACTCTAGCAAAAAAAAGTGGGTAAAAAAAAAAGCTGTGAAACATATTTGGGAGGCTAGCCTGCTTTGAGTCAGTGACATTGAAACGTCTCTAAACCATTTGGGAGTAGCTAGCCTCCACTCTCCCTTCACTTATTAAGGAGTACTCTAAATACTCGATTTTTTTCCCCTCCGAGATTGGTAGGGGGAGAGTTTTAGGGGACAAAAGCAACCCATTACAGGAACAGGTTTTTGAAGTTGGTATTTGCTTTCCTGTTCAAGTCTACTGGTAAGGGAGGAAGTTGGAGAAATGAATGGCTCTTTAATTCTTTTGCAACTTGAGTTCAGTTCTCTTCAGAGCAAACGCAAAACCCTTTGCAGCAGACCTTGTCTCCTCTCCTTTTCTTTCTTTCCTGGAACATCCCTTTACTCCAGTTTTACAGGCCTGAGGTGTCTAACGGATGCAGGACCTTCTTGCTGCGTGATTCCTGACATGTTGTAGAACCAATGCAGCCTTACTTCCTCATCTGTAAGTGGGGGTTAAAGATAATAACTACCTCACGGGCTGTTTCAACAACTGAAAACAGTAAAACGCGTAAATGTTTCATTATTAGTCATCTCACATCTCTGCACTCGTATAATTTCTCTAACTACAGAGCCGTCTCTAAAGAGAAGCTTTTAAAGAGACAATGAAGATGCTTAGAGGAGTTCAATACAAGTTTAAATCTGAAAGGGATGTCAGCAGCCCAAGAAAACCCAAGGTAAGTAGGTTTCCTTGCAGGGGTACTGAGAACCAGGAAAAATTACCTTACTTCTGACAGTTCTAGTCACTGACCGCTAGTTCAGTGAGGACCAGAGTCTCACCCGCTGCGGGCGCTCTTTCATTTTAATTCTCCCTTTTGTTTCGGCTCCGCTCAGGTCGCCAGGCCCAAGCCCGCACATGCGCGCTGCAGGGCGGCCCCTCCGAGCGCGTCGACCCCCTGGCCGCTGCCCGCCGGCCTGGCACCTGGCACTCCCAGAAACCCCTTCGCCCCGCGTTAGGGAACGAAAGTCAGAAAACCACGCTGGACGCCCGGAGAGGCGGGGCGCCAGGGGCCGGACATGCGCAGAGGCGAAGGAGAGCAGCCGGCCTGCGACGACCCGGCACTTCACCGCCAGAAGCGGTAGGCGCTGGGCTTGGACGGGGATACGGGGATCGAGCCCGTTCACCAGCGCCCGAGGTGTCGCGGCCAGGCGGGAAGCGGAGGGCCACGGCGTACCTGGTAGCGGCCGGTGAGCAGCTGGCTCCGCGACGGCGTGCACAGCGGCTGCGTGTAGTAGTTGTCCAGGAGCACCCCGCCGGCCGCCAGCGCGTCCAGGTGCGGGGTGCGGATGGAGGAGCCGTGGAAGCCCACGTCATTCCAGCCCAGGTCGTCCGCCAGCACAAAGACCAGGTGGGGCGGCCGGCTGGCCCCTGAGCCTGGCGGCAGCAGCAGCTGCAGTAACAGCGGGAGGACAGCGGGGAGGAGCGGCCACCCCGAGCTCGGGCCTCCGGGCAGGCTCGCCGAGTCGCGCGGGCCCATCCTCATTGGCCCGCCGTCCCGGCGCTTGTGGCGCCACCGGCCCCGGGCACCGCTGATAGAAGCAGGAACTAGGGAGGGCCTGCCCCGCCCCGACGCGGGACTGCACCCCCAGCGGGCCGTGGGCTGGTGAAGCCCGGCGCTCGCACCCCCACCGCCTCCAAGCCGGGCTGCGGTGGGGGAGGAGCCAGCAGAGGCCGAGCCTTGGGCCCCCGATGCCCCGCTGCTTGGAAACTCGGCCGACGCTTGAAATGGACCAAGGCCCAGCGATGTACTTTGCACTGTAGCATCATAAAAGACATGTGTTCTCTTTAATAACACTTCACAGTTTACTAAGCATCTTCACAGCCCTTATCTCTTGTAAACCTTGCAACAGCTCTGGCCGCTATGCATTGTAAATTAGTGCTCATTTTTTCAGAAGAAAAAAGCTTGTAAATGGTTGAGACTCAGACTCCAGATGCTGAATCCTGAGTGTTTTGACTAGCTTTTAGCACCAGAGCCCAGATTGAGACCTGTGGCAGGACAGCGAAGAGGTGCAGGTCTAGATGGCGTTTCGGATTAATTTATGAAAAGTGTACCCCCATGAAACCACTAGCTAGCCACTAGCAAACAGGAGCCAAATACACAATCGGACTGTCTCATGTCTTTTTGAAGGTGCAGGTCTACTTGCCGGTGGCCTTGGTTGTTTTGAAGTGTTGTGTGGGCATTGAATAGCTCATCCACTTAACTAGGTGTGAGCCCATTCAGAGCTGGTTCCCGGACCAAGCAGTGAATCAGTTAAGTACAATATCAAATTTTAAATATCTGTGGGTGGAAGGAAATTATTTCCTCAACCACGTGCTCACTGAATTTAGGAAGTTAGCCTTATGACCAGTGTATTCCTGATGCCACCCAAGACTTTCTGCCTATTCTATGTCTGGAGCCAGATTAGGTGTAGGGGAAAAGTTTTCACATTGCCTGGATATCACATCCTGAAAGGCAGGCTGAGTCTGATTGCAAGGAGGTTATTTTACAACTTTGTAAGTTGTAGATGAATGATAACAATGGGAAATAATTCTTGTTTATACATATGCAAGTGAACTCTATCCAAGGAAGTGACAACCCACCCTTTCACCACCATCACACCAAAGAAAAAATAGTTTGGCCTCCACTTCCACATTTATTTTAGTAGTCCTAACATCTTTAGATTGTCTTTTGAACTGGTTTTACCAGTTTCTTCCCGGTTTCCTCATTAATGAGTTCCTTAAATAAAATCTTAACCACTTTTATGTTTGTATGAGGGTCATGATTTTACCTTTCCTTTTGAGAATTATCCTTTTGACACATGAAATGTTTCCCTCTTGCATATAATTTTTTTAATTTACATGACTAGATTGTTATATCCACTTTTCTAGTCTAGAGAGAGAATGAAATTTAGCAGAAAATAGTTACAATTTAAGCATTTTGAAATTTTAGCCTATCCCTGTAAGACAGCTTGAAGGACTGAATTTCTGCTGTGGTCCTTTTATGGCCTACATCTCATGCTCCCATAACTGTTCCTCCCTACCCTTCTTGATAAAAATTGTTTTGCCCAAGCAATGGCTTCTGACCTCCAGGAACAATTCTTCCTTTAACCAACTGCTCCTGAAACTAGCTGAAGTTGCACGGAGCCCATCTTAATATATGTCCTGTGTTTTTAAGAAGTAAAGGTATGTTAATAAGGCTCTGGAAGTGTGCAAGTGAAAGACTTAAATTGCAGTGATCCTAATTTAGTTCAATACAACCTCCACCTTTGAGCTCAACTGATTCTCCTGCCTCAGCCTCCAGAATAGGTGAGATTATAGCCACATGCCACCATGCTTGGCCCTGGAAGAGTTAATTTATTTTTCATCTATGAATCAAACACCTCTAATGTGCAGGACAGGTTAGTTATTTTGTAAAATCTCTTCATCGGAGTTTTTTTGAAATTTCCTCATGATTAAATTCAGGTTATGGGTTTTTACAGGAATATTACAAGTGTGATAGGGCCAGCTTCTTGCTTCTGTTAGAGGAACATGATGTTGATTTGCTCTCTTGTTTGATAACTTTGTTTAGGTCATTTCTCCACTGTAAGCTTTATCCTTGTGATTAAGAGAGATTTGAGAATATGTAAATTCCTGTTATTCCTCAAACTTTTACTTATTAGTTTTAGAATCTTGCTTTTTTGCCTCAGTTATTATTAGGATGGCTTCCAAGTGGTAATTTTCTGTCATTTCTTCTATACTTATCAGTTGCCTTTCTTTCATAGGGAAGAATTCCTCTTCTCCCTTATTTATTTATTTCACTATGAAGCCATGGATTCCTTTATTAATCAATATGCTATAACCCTTCGCTATAATTATTTCCACTCTGAAATCTTTCTGTGGTTTGGCCAGTGGGAGCCCCTGCAATCTGACTCATCCTTTTGGTGTCCTCTTTAATTTTTGAACATTTACTTACTTTCTGGTACAATGAGATTTTCTAGGATCATCTTGTATTTTTTCTTCTCCATCCCTAGAAGGAGGCATTTCTTCAAGAAATTCTAATTCTTGTTAGTGCCACATGGTATTTAGAAACCAAGGTCTATTATGCTGTGTGCGCCCTGCTCCTGGGCCGTCATTGCTTCTAACAAGAAAAAGATAGAAATTAGATATATGTATATACCTAGATATGTAAGTTTATATATACACAGTCACATACTATATCTACACATATACATATATAACCGTGAGTTCACAGTGAATACTTTCAGATCTATTTCCCCCTCTTCCATATAGGTATAGATTGTACCAATTTTCATTGTCATTAGCAACTGAAAAGTACTATATTCAAGACAGTTTGGCAATGTCTTATAAAACTAAACGTACTTTTGCCCTACAATCTAGTAATCATGCTCCTTGGTATTTGTCCAAAGGAGCAGGAAACTAATACCCATACAAAACTCTACACAACAATATTTATTGCAGCTTTATTCATAGTTGCCACAAGTTGGAAGCAACCAAGATATCTTTCAGTGGGTGAAAGGATAAAAAATGTGGTACATCCAGATGATGGAATGTTACTCAGCAAAGAAATGAGCTATCAGGCCATGAAAAGATTCTATGGCATCTTTAATGCATATTTCTAAGCAATAGAAGCCAATCTGAAAAGGCTACATACTGTATCATTAAAACTATATGACATTCTGCAAAAGACAAAACCATGGAGATAGTGAAGAAGGTCAGTGGTTGCCAAAGGTTTAGGTGTATGAGTGGAGGTGGGCTGGAGAGGAGGGATAAATGGGCATAGAGGATTTTTAAGGCAGTGAAACTATCCTTTATGATACTATAGTGGTGGATACATGTCATTACACATTAGTTCAAACCTATCCAAGGATGTACAGCACCAAGAATGAACCCTGGCTCCGCACCTGTAGCTCAAGCCGCTCAGTCACCAGCCACGTACACCAGAGCTGGCAGGTTCAAATCCAGCCCGGGCCTGCCAAACAACAATGACAACTACAATCAAAAAAATAGCCAGGCTTTGTGGTGAGCACCTGTAGTCACAGCTACTTGGGAAGCTGAGTCAAGAGAATCGCTTAAGCATGAACCCTGAAGTAAACTAGACTTCAGGTGATTATGTGTCAATGTGTCAATGTAGGTTCATCAGTTACAAGGGATATATTGATAATGAGAGAGGCAATGCACATGGGAGAACTGGGAATATGTGGGAAATCTCCACCTTCCTCTTAATTTTGCTGTGAACCTAAAACTGCTCGAAAAATATAGTCTTTTCTAAAAAGTTTATTTAACTTTTTTTAAAAGTTTAAAATTTTGCCAATCTGACATGAGAAGTGATATAGTTTTTTCTTTGTTTCTACATTTCTCTTCTTATGAATAAAGCTGAACATCTTTTGCAATGTTATGAAGGGCCTTTTTTTTTTACAGTTTTTGGCTAGGGCTGGGTTTGAACCAGCCACCTCAAGTATCCGGGGCCAGCACCCTACTCCTTGAGCCACAGGCACTGCCTCCATGAAGGGCCATTTTTACATCATTTTTGTAATTATGTCATTCTTGATGAATTTTTTTGTCTTTTCCCACTTTAATTTTGAGTTCTTCATTTATTAGAGAAGTTACCCCTTCAATTGTGATGTGTATCACAAATATTTTCTTCCAGTTTGTCAGTTGTCAAATCAGTGTTTTTAATATGCATATTTTTTTAATGTCAAACAAATTTGTCAATATTTTATTACTTGTGGATTTTAAGTCATAGGCTATTCTTATACCACATGGAAAACGAGATTTGCCTGTGTCTTCTTCTAGTGCACCTATTTGTATGGTTCCAGTTACATTTAGTTCTCTGATCCATGGGCATTTATTTTTTGTGTATGATATGAAATGTGGATCTAATTTTCTTTTTACAAATATTTACACAGTTATTTCAGCACCATCTGTAGGGAAGTTCATCTTTGCCCCCAAGGATATGAGATCCTTACCATGTGCTTAATTTCCACATTTACTGGGGTCTATTTCTGGGCATTCAATTCCATCCACTTGTCTATCTGTTTACTCATGGCACCAATGTGTCTCAGTCCTAGCGGCTTTACTTTTTACTTTTAGTATTTTCCTGGCTATTTCTGCATATTTATTTTTCGTATGAATTTTCATAGCAACCTGTTTAGTTTCATTAGAAGGTTTGTTACGATTTTTATTGAAATTGAATTGTATAAATTAATTTGAGCAGAACCAAAATCCTTATGATAATAAGTTGTCATATCTAATAACAAGGGGTGTCTTTTATTTTTTTATTAGGCTTTATTTTTGCAACTTTTAGAAGTGTTTTAAAATTTTCGTCTTATCAGTTTTGTGCTTTTCTTGTTAAATTTATTCCTAAATATTTTATTTTCACATTTGCTATAGAATGGGGCTTTCTCTATCATTGTAATTTATAACTGGTTATTATTTGTGGACATGAAGGCTATTATGGTGTAGTAATTCTGTATGGTAATTTATGTCCTACTAATTACTGAAGTCTTCTATTATTTGAGGAAGTTTAATTTCCCAGTACATAGTCACATCATCAGTAAAAACCATTTAAATTAGTTAGAAGATACAAAATTGGGAAAGAAATAAAAGCAGTTCCCAATTTACAAGTGGGATAAAAATTATTTGGGAGGTGGGGTGCTTGGAGCATGGAATATTTTTTTTATGTAGAAATATTACATATAATTACCTGGTGTGCATTCTAACCCTGACAAAACCTATTTAAGCCATAGTGACAAATCTCTTATAACTCTTTAAAATCAATAAGAAAAAGAATAATGATATAATTTTTAAATGGGCAAAGTATAGAAGCACAGTTGTTTACATTAAAGGAAATATAAGTGGCCATTAAATATATAAATAGATGCTCAACTTTACTCAGAAAGAGAAATTCAAATAGAAACTTCAATAATATACCACTAATGCTAGTGAAAATTCACTGTTTGGGGGAGGGTGGAAAGAAGCCTTCTTATGCACTAATCACAAAAGTAAAATTTGGTACAACTTCTGAAGGGAACCATTTTGCATGTCTCCCAAAATGCACATACACTTTAATCCAGCAATTCCAATTCTAGGAATTTATCCTGCAGATATACTTAATATGAGAAATAGCATATATAAGAAGATATTCATTTTAGCCTTATCTGCAATATCAATACAAAAAGGCTAATAATAGGAGCTGGTTAATTAATTATGAAATACTGAGCAATCATTTAAGAGATGATATGGAATAACGTCCAATATACCACTAATTTCTAAAAGCCACAAAAAATTGTGATTGGTATGTTCTTATTTGCTTTAAAATATATGCATGTATGTGTATAAATCCATATGTTTATAGATAGAGGGAGAGAGAAAGAGAAGTGCTCTAGAGTACTCTAGAGAGTAACTCAAGAAAGATACAAAAAAAATTATAATATTGGTTGTCTCTTGATAGGCTGGTTGATTGGGGGCAGGAATGGGAAAGAGACTACCTCGTTACCATATATCCTTTTATACCTTCTACATGTTAAACTTTGTGCAGTTACCATCTATTTCTAATATTAATATTAAAAATAATGGTAATAACGTAATTTACATTTACACAAAAGGTAAAATTCATCTGAAGTGAGAACAAGGTGCCAAGAGTAAGTCTTCCCCCATGAACAAGTTTGTAAAGCCTGAAGGCCGCGTACTCAGAGACTCCCATAGAAGCTAATGCTATGCCTCTTGACTTCTGTGGTTTGCAGAGCCCCTAGTTCTTGGCTGTGCTGACAGGCTATGAGTTATACTCCGAAGTCGGGATTCCTGGGTTTCAGTGCTTCTCCCCAACTGTTTTTGTTTCAGTGCCTTTGAATATGGTTAATATTGCATACAAAGAAACTTGGAACACTATCTCTGAATGTCTAACGGCTCTTTGGAGTAGAGGAAGAAAAGATGGACAGATAAGTGTGGTAAGAGATCTTTCTTCAGAGAGAAAACCTGAAGTTCAGTAACTACGTGGTGTGGTAAGTTGTGGTTGGTGTTACTCATTGCCCCATTACTACCTAGAACAGTCCAGAAAGAGAAAGACTTGAAACATCAGAAAGAAGACCCAAACTTTGTTAGATGCCAGCTCTTATGCTGTTTTCATGATACATTTAGTTCTAGAAACGGATAGGGATGGATTTATTCCTACTATGTATCTAAGTGAGGAGGAGAGGATCTTCTTAATGGTCTGTAAGGTCATAAACCAGTCTTACAAAGAAGTGTTTTTTAGGTCATTTTACATTTCTCTGAGTTCCTACTGGATTACAGGCATTCATTAGCTACCATCAGTGCTAACTACTATCAATGCGTGTTCCCAAGCATATAGGAAGGTAATTCTTTTTTTTTATTATAATACACATTTTAATCAATTGTTTAAATGAACACATTCCAGATAAACAGAGACAGTAGAAAGACAAGTTCAAATCTACAAGACTGGGAAGGGAAGATAATGGTAAAAATGCCAAATAAATGAAGGAGTAATTTACACAGGATATTCTCCCCTTCCTGGACTCTGTCCTAGACAAAAGTGATGGTGATGACCTTGGTGATATTTTCCCCAGTACGGAGAACTACATTCAGAGTTAGACAACCTCAGTGACGAGTATCTCTCCTGCCTGCATAAGCTGCAGCACTATCAAGAAGAACTGAAACAGAGCCAGCAGCCACCTCCCACAGTAAGAGGGTCTATCCACCCATAACCCCCTTGATGATAGTGGGACAATCCCTTCTTCAGCCCAGCCTTACATAGCAAACTTATCAGCCCATGCCAACATGTGGCCAGCTAGCCCACTGCACTTGCTTTAATACTATACTGAGAGTGTCACTGGTTGTCTAGTGACTAGGAAAAAAAAATCCATAGTGACAGAATGGCAACCATGAAAAGAAATACATCTAACCCCAACTTTCATGGTACTCTTGATCCTGAATGGAAAGACTGTAAGCTAAAATATGAAAGGGTTTCCTTTAGTCTATGATGAGCATGGTGGCAAGGACAAATGAAGATCAAAAGTACTGACACAGGCCGGGTATGGTGGCTCATATCTGTAATTTTTGCACTTTGGGAAGCTAAGGCAGTAGGATCACTTGAGGCCAGAAGTCAAAGACTAGTCTGAAAAAAAAGCAAGAACCTGTCTCCATAAAAAATTAGGTGGCGCCCATAGCTCAGTGGGTAGGGTGCTGGACATGTACACTGAGGGTGGCGGGTTCGAACCCCAGCCAGCTCAATCAACAATGGCAACTGCAACAAAAAAATAACCAGGTGTTGTGGCGGGCGCTTGTAGTCCCAGCTACTTGGGAGGCTAAGGCAAGAGAATCACTTAAATCCAAGAGTTTGAGGTTGCTGTG
Organism: Galagoides demidoff; assembly: GCA_963574575.1. Classification (NCBI taxonomy): domain Eukaryota; kingdom Metazoa; phylum Chordata; class Mammalia; order Primates; family Galagidae; genus Galagoides; species Galagoides demidoff. Next base: position 16,121 of record CAUYQV010112077.1, read on the forward strand.
AACTGTGATACCATGGCACTCTACCCAGAGTGACAGCTTGAGACTCTGTCTCAAAAAAAAAAAAAATTAAAAAAAATTAGCCAAGTATAGTGGGGCGCACTTGTAGTCTCAGCCATTCAGGAGACTAAGTCTGTGCTTACAGTAAGCTATGATCACACCACTGCACTCCAGCCAGGCAGACACACAAGACCCCATCTTAATATTTAAAAAAGCTGAGGCATATGAACAGACAGTGTAATTTTTCTGAGTTACTGATTATTCATATCAGCATTTAAGTATCAGGATCTTGCTAGATATGGTTCCCTGGGCCAGGGACCACTGGTAAAGTGATTTTGTCCCAAGGAAAGTGACAGAAAGTAAGAAGTAAAAAGCTTTTTCTCCTCCACCAACCCAAGGTTTTCTATTGGACTAGAACAAGAAGGGAAATTATTTTTGCCTTCATCTTTATCTCCCAACTCGTGGCTGCTTTCTTCTGCCTCCCTCACCCTCTGCACAGAGGCAATGTGGTCAATGGCTCCCGATGCTGATGGTGGTGATTGTCACAGCACTGGCAGTGTTCCTGGCCAACTAAGACAACCTGATGAGCTGAATAACTTGTGACAGCTACCTTGGGTGACAATTAGATACAAGCAACTCAGTGAAAAACTCAGGTCTGGCAACTTTACAGGTTGGATTTTTCCCCAACTGAATTGGGATTTCTTTTCTTTCTATCTTTTTTTTTCTTTACCTGAGAGAGAGAGATAGCAAGCTGCATTGGGATTTCTGACTCTTTGTTATTTTAGTAACCAACTGTAAATAAACTTCACCTGACCAGATTATTCCTCAGAACTCTTGGTTTATTGCAGAATGATATATCACATCACAAGTGTCACATCACTTAAGCATACTGATCGATTCTCTTCAATCAAATTCAGTTGGACTATATAAACATGCCAAAGAGCCCATATTTATTCTACTTTCCTGGCAGACATTATCCACTTACAGCAGGTATATTTATCAGGCTCTCATAAAAGTACTACTTGTCTTCCACCATCTTGCTTTTTCACTTTCCTCTTATCCACTGATGACTTCCTAGTATAGAAAGGGCAAATACATACTGCCAATGCTACCACCACCACCATCAACTATACCCATGCCCTCTGCATATGTGACCAATTGATTATACCATTCTGTCACTTAAGACACTAGGAGGTAGCATTTGGAACGATTCCTATATACCATCCCCAACCTAGAGATGATCAGTTATAAGTACCTTCTACACGGGAGGAGAGTTAAAGTCAGAGGGCCACAGCCGGCTGTGTGACTATATCAGAGGAGATGCTGAGGTCAGCAAAGTCATTCTGAGTCCTAAATCGGATTCTGAGAGTCCTCTCCCAGGTGCTTAGAATGTCCCTCAGGGCTGGGAACAAACTCTCTGGGACACTAAAGGAATAGAGCAGGACTGGGGGTTGATCTAGGAGCCATGAGATCCGGGCAGTGAATACTCGTAGTGGAGTCAGGGCTAAGCAGTTGTCATTTTCCTGGTTCAGGTGAAAGGTATAGGAGACAGGG